>CAUZLF010000492.1:0-88805 GCA_963580285.1 Lucinisca nassula | reverse complement strand
CTGAGGTAATATCTTAATCAGTGCCCACAGGATGTAAAAGAGGCAGCATATAAAGGTCTTGTTCGACCAAACTTGGAATATGGTAGTTGTATCTGGGACCCCAGTGGATTGGTCCTTAACGAAGAAATTGAAAAGGTTCAGAATAGAGCTGCTAGATTTGTAACAGGCAATTACTGCTTTGAAACTGGGATCATGACAGGAATACTTAGAAAATTAAAATGGGAGTCTCTCAAGAAAATGAAGAAAGACAGTAGACTCATTCATTTATACAAAGGTCTAAAGGGTGCTGCCAGCATTCCAACAGATGACCTTGTCCCCCCCTATCTAGGCACTGTAGGAATCACCATTCATTGGCATTTCAGACCCTTACTGCAAGAACTGACATTTACAAAGAATCGTTCTTCCCCCTCCCCCCCCCCCCCCACCCCCCGATTATTTCGACAGCTGAAGGTGCTGATGACTGTGTAACTAAGTTTACCTCTTTGGTTTGAGCTAGGGACTAACGTCCCATATCACAGGGCCTGGTGTAGGCATTCATTTGACGGGTCACCAATAACCATTCTGATTCTGATTCTGATAACCTCCGTGAGAGATATTTGTGTTTTAGCAATGGACAATGACACCATTTCTCTATGGAAAACGAGTCTGAACAGACCTCGATATATCAATATGATTACAGAAGTCCTTTTCTTGGTCAGAAGATAACATCTGTTTTGCGTTATATAATGCCTCTATGATAGTCGCGAAAACCGGCCGTAATAGATTCTGGGGACTCATTAAAGACATTGCCTAATTTTAGCGTGTCACAGAAGGGCTTTTCTTGCACACCAGATAAAGATTACCATAGTTTTGAAATTTAGCTTGTGATAGAAATTCTTCACTAACCCTAATGTTCTTACCCCAAAACGAATATTCTCGCTTGTTTGATAAATGCACTGGTTGAATACGACCTCATATGTGCTGTCTTTAAGCTTGACGTCACAGCACGTTACATGACGTCACTAAACATCACTGTAGTGTCATCACAATATGGCGGACGTTGGTAACCGAAGTGACTGCAGCATTGAAATTCCGCGCTAAGAAATGGAAGGTATGCAAGAAAAAGAATCCAATATGGATGTGAGGGGTGGATAGAAAAATCCGTCCCTCGGGATCACTGTCTGGCATCACTCGGCAAGCCTCGTGATGCCAGATAGTGTCCCTTGAAACGGATTTTTCAATCCACCCCTCACACCCATATAAGATTCTTATATTCTTGCACACCATATAAAGATTACGGTAGTTTTAAAATTTAGCTTGTGATAGAAATTCTGCATTAACCCTAACTCAGAACTAAACTGCAGACTAAGGCAACCACCTCATGTAGCTCACGGGCCTCCGTGGCCTAGTGGTTAAGAGCGCTGACTCTTAATCATTAGATCTCTCACCGCTTTGGGTTCGAGCCTCGCTCGGGTCACACGTGAGACGCCAAGTTCTGCAACGACAGGTCAGGTGGTTTTTCTCCGGGTACTCGGGTTTTCGCCCACCTCTGATTAACGATCGGCTCGATATGAGTGAAATAATCTTGAAAGGGCCGTAAAACCAAAACCCCCATGTAGCTCATTTCTATACGCATTCGACTCTGCTTCTAGACTTACAAAGTCTGATGAGATGTATGTGTGTGTGTTTCCCATTAGTACTTAACATCACAAAAACATGCCTATAGAAGTTTGAGCCCCCTTGAACGCCACTTTTATAAAGTAAAACTAAGGTGTACAGGGGTGTATTTTTCTGATTTTGCTCTAAATATAGATGGTGGGTACTCGTTTGAACCGCCTCGATGAGGCAGTCCTACTGAGTACCCACGCTCTATATTTTGAGGAGAAAAAGAAAACTGTCATAATTTTTCATCTTAAAATGTTCGGGTTTTTTTTTCGGCGGTAAAGTTTACCATTCATTTTAATAGGCGTGTTTTCGTAATGACATGAATTAATGTACCCGTTCTCAATTCCTCTTAATCAAGTTATACTGAACATATTTTCTCTTCAGCTATCTCATTGAGTCAGCAAAATATAAAATTTGGCCTGGGATGGTGGCATAGGATAAAATTTATAAAAAACTATTGACATCTACGACTGATATCAGTCTACCCTGGTCCTTGCGGAACCTAGCTTTTAGAATACGATTCGAATTCAGAGCGGCACTGCCTTCAAATTATTATCTACATGCGCCTGTAGTATCTGCCTCCTCGACATTAATTCAGTCCAATTTTTTTTTTTTTTTTTTTTTTTGGTCTTATGACCCTATCAAGATTATTTCACTCATATCGAGCCGATCGTTGATCAGAGCTAGGTGGGCGCCAACCGGGGTACCCGGGACAAAAGTTGCAGAACTTGGGGTCTCACATGTGACCCGAGCAAGCCCCGAACCTACAGAGTTGAGAAACCTAATGTTTAATCTTTATGACAATGGAATATTCCATCTACATTATGAAAAATGTCCGTTTGAAATAATGGCGTCCAACATGATGTCAGAAAAGACAAATTTTGGGTGAAAAAATAATAATAATAACATCCTTCTTATTTCTGCGTTTAACCCTTTTTGTACCAAACAGAATCTTCCTCCTCATCTATAGCAGGAGTCCATTTCAAAATTTGGGGGTGTCAGGGATGTGTTTTCATCAAAATTTATTTGGAAAATGACTGATCTTTTAGCAAACAGAGGAGGCCCTGATCATACGCCGCGTTCTGCGGCGTGGGCCTGCGCTGTTTGCCAGGGTACCCGTGTTGGGGTTTCTGGTACTCAATGAGTTAACATAGATGTGTGTGCTCGTTAGAACCGCCCCAATGTGGCTCTTCTTCGCGTCGATAACGCGGTACTTACGACTACACACATCTTACGCTACCCACATCTTACGCTACACACAATCTGTGTTTGTGAGCGAAAATAAGGCAGATGACGTTTACCCCCGTAAACCTCACTGTTCGCTATATAAGTTGGGGTGGTTCACGGATTTGTTCTCGTGGAGATGAGTTTGGAGTGACCTCTTTCCAATTATAGGGGTGTCAGGTTTGTTTTGTGTGTGGTAAGTTTTTAAAGTAAGTACTTTAAGCAAACAGTCTAGACTCAGATCAGACGCCGCGTTTACATCTTCTGTCAGCGTGCATTACGATATGTGTACTTTCAGATTTCCAAAACTGAAAGTACACACATCGTAATGCACGCTAACAGAAGATGTAAACGCGCATTACGATGTGTGCATTTCGATGTGTGTACTTTCAGTTTTGGAAATCTGAAAGTACACACATCGTAATGCACGCTAACAGAAGATGTACACGCACATTACGATGTGTGTACTTTCAGATTTCCAAAACTGCCATTTTCAGATAGAATATGTGATGCATTTCTTATTTCTGTCCCAAATATAGATTGTAGGTGCTCGTTAGAACCGTGATTACGTATACCCCTGTAAACCCAATTTTTCTCTATATAAAGCGGCTTTACAGAGGTGTCTATTAAGGATCTTATTAACGTGATGAAAATTCTAAACTGCGCTCAGTGATTACACTCATGTAAGTTATTGGGTTAAATGGCACGCAGGGCCTCCGTGGCCTTGTGGATAAGAGCGCTGACTCCAAATCATTAGGTCCCTCACAACTGTGGGTTCGGGCCTGGCTCCGGTCACATGTGAGACGCCAAGTTCTGCAACGGAAGGTCAGGTGGTTTTCCTCCACGTACTGTGGTTTTCGCCCACCTCTGATTAACTTTCGGCTCGATATGAGTGAAATAATCTTTAAAGGGGCGTGAAAAGACCCGCACAAAAATGGTACGCGCCATACGGTATGCATATTGAAGCATGATTTACTTTTAACCACTGCGGAATGTGTACTAAGGTGACAGATATCATAGATAACATACTTCATATAGACAGGGAAACGCACTTATTTTTGTATGTTTATCCATATGAATTTAGACCACTGACAACGAAAGGCCCCGACAACAGGTAAGATATTTATAATACGCACACACTATCAAGCTTGCATTTTGTATTGTATTGTAGATTGAAGCCAAATATAGGACCTGCAACCTATCAGTAATTCTCCAATAGATCTTAACTCCGCTCTGGATGCTTTTTACAAGGCGTTCTCGATTGCCTTGAATCCCGGCGATGAAACAAGTGTTATTGCACGTGCACGTGACATGTTATAAACAAAAGCGTACTTAACATGTGCATGGATGGTTCATAAGATTTTTGTTTTTATATATTTATATATAAAATGAGTGGCATTTCCCTTAAACCACCAATACTTGGGTGAAGCTAATATTGGCTCCGGTAGCATAATGTGAATAATCATGATACAGAACCACCAACCCATGATAAATGCCAAATATGAAAGCCATGGGATTTACAGTCTTTTGACATTTTCTCATATATATTTCTATATAAACTGGAGCTCCCCAAGAGTCAATTACTGGTGAGATTGCAAGCCATGGCCCGTATAAATATATAATAAAAAATAAATAAATGCAATAAGTAAAAAAAAAAAAAAAAAAAAAGAAAACAGATGGAGTTGTAGTTCTTGCACCCTGCGAGTCTCCTAATTGATATGCAACTATTGACGAAGTTTCTAGTCAATAACTTAAACCTGAAGGAAGTTATGACTCGAACTTAAAGGCATTTATTCTTGATTGTTGAGAACTATCATTTCATTACATAATATTATGTAGCCCTCGGTGCTGACAAAAGAGAAGTCCTCTGTCCGCAACAGGTAAGGGGCCTTCTTGGGGAAAATCAATAATTACTACAGTGTACCTTATTGATTTTCCTCTTTAGTGCCTCAGTAAGGGGATTCAACAGGAGCTACTAATCACCCTATTAAAGGCCGCCTTTGATCTACTATAGACAGTATATCACAGGGGGCAATAAAACAATTATGAACACACGGTGTGTCCCACTGTCTAAGAATAAATGCCTTTAATGTACAACATGAATGCAATTGGAAAAATAAACAAAAGCACTACTAGAGTTCCTGCGCTCTGCAAATTTCTAGTAACTAGTAGGTGCTGGAGTTTAAAGTCAATGGCTTCAATGGGATTGAAGTTATGACCCAGGCAGATATACAAAATGAAAAGCGAAAAAGTTATGGTTCTTATGCTCTGCACTTTTCCTGTTTCGGATTTTAACATCTGCTAAACTTTCAAACCAATAGCATAAACAGTAACACAATGACTACCCCGACAAAGTCAGTATAAACGGTCGGACGGACGGACGAACAAAGCTGTAACTGTATGCTTGCCCTTGCTCGCCCTTGGGGAGCATAATGATGTATATATCGTTCCGAGTTGGGATATCAAAGGGCTTAAGCTCGCGACTTGCCGCTTACACCTCGCTATAACTGTATATAAGGATGCATTTGCTTCAACAAGTGCCGCGTGCTTTTTCCCACAACAAACAGTTTTATTTTTACCAAATTAATAAAGTATGAAAGTAAGCATAGGTGTGTTATCCTGGTTAGTATCAGTCATATTTCTCAGGCATGAAATAATCGAAAATGTTTGCTATATCGGAACAAATCTTCTTCCTCTCATTCTTCGTCTTCTTCTTCTTCTTCTAAGATATTTGTTTTATATGTTCTCTGTCTTTTTTTTCAGGATGTCGTTTAAGGCGGTCATGGTTGTTTTCATGCTCCTTTCAATCATTCCCAAAACTGTCGAAGGATTTCTTTTTGATCCCTGTACGTCGCCATATCAGTGCAAGTGTTTTCAGGAGTATATTAAATGCGACAACATGAATATGCCGCGGATACCGTCATTTAGTATCTCAAAGCAGTACAATATGGCTTTTCTGAACTTACAGGTAAATATAGAGGGAGTTCGATCATCTACACTTTAGTCTGGTTCGACCAGAGTGACGTCACACTTTCCCGCCATGCTACCAGACCGCTACCAGACTGAGTTCGATCACACTTTGGTTAACCACTGGTTAACCACGGTACCTGATCGAACTACTTCCTAAAATTAGCCAGCGCATAAGAAAAGGGTTCTTATCGAAAAGGCGATCAGCATGTCTCACAGCTTTTCGCCGTCATGTTGTGGAGACATTGCGATAACCATGTGCCTAATCATATTAACTAGCTGCGCACGCGCATTTGACCATAAATCGGAAAACTCTAACAGCCATTTTCTTAAGTGCCGGCTCAGATACTAGCTTATAATATATCCCAGCCCAAATCACGAAAACACGCCTATATAATTCTGACCCCCTCGAACTCCACTTTTATATAGTAAAACTGGGGTTTGCATGGATAAACTTTGTTTTTTCTTATTTCCGCTCTAAAATATAGATTGTGTGTACTCGTTAGAACCGCCTCATCGTGGGGACTCGTTAGAACCGCCTCCCTGAGGCTGTTCTAACGAGTGCCCACAATCTATATTTTGAGCAGAAATAAGAAAAATATCACAATTTTTCATCATAAAATTTTCAATTTTTCGGCGATAAAGGTGGCAATGTATTTGTATAGGTGTGTTTGCGTAATGCAGCTGGCGCGAACTATTTTAAGAATAACTACATATATGTACACCATGACATCAGTATTTTCTGCATTTTTCACAAATGATGAGGCTGTTCTAACGAGTACCCACCATCTATATTTGGAGCAGAAATAAGAAAAATATCACAATTTTTCATCTTAAAATTTTCATTTTTTCGTCGATAAAGGTTACAATGTATTTGTATAGGCGTGTTTTCGTAATGAAGTCGTATCATACAATTTTTGATATCTTATTTCTTTTGTGTTTAAATGAAATTTTTGTTTAGTGTGACAATTGATTTCGTTCCAGAAAAAAAATTGCTAAATCTTGCTTTTGATCACGGTTAGAAAAAATCTGTGATACATTATTGTAGAGCATGTACTTTTGATGCCTATCAAATGTAAAGGATCCTATTTGAAACAAATGGTAAAAAAACTGAATCCAAAAAATATGAAAGCTCATATTTGTTTTTGTTTTTTTTTTTTTTTTGTTTTTGTTTTTTTTTTTTTACTTTTAATTTAATTTAATCGAATGCAACTGAACTTTACACATTATATTATACATTTACTTCAGTTTCTCATCTTAAATTGATGCAAAACATAATAGGACTGAAAATTGTAAAGGTTGAGAAAGGACCATTTAAAATGACCGCTTGCCCAAGGTGTAGTCTACCCTTAAATCGTACATGTATTAAATGGGTCGCAACTAGCAAAAAGATTAATTCAAGCATATACACCCAGCCTAGTCTCAGATCCGTCTGTGTTAACACACGCTAAATGGATGGATGGACGGCCTCATGAAAACCATTTTATCAAATTCCATTTTTGATCTTTAACCTCGACCACGCTATCATTCTTCAAGTTTGAGCTCATCAGCCAATCAAAACACATCGTGAATTGTCAGGAACATATAGAGGGGAGTCCTTTTTTAGATTTTCTTTCAAATATTTTGTCGTTTTTATCAAATCGATACAGAGTGCGAAATTCCTGATCATTATATATGTTTCTGCAAGATGATTTTTCCTTTTTTCAGCACAACAGAATATTTGTAGTCCCTCCTAATGCTTTCAAGGGCATAAAGGCAAAGAAGATGTATATTGACCTTTCATACAACAAACTACAAGACATACATGATGATGCATTTCAGGGTGTCGAGACCGCTGTCACCATTCTTAAAGTGAACAACAATGACCTGAAGACGCTGCCGTATTCAATTGGCAACTTAACAAACTTAATTGATCTCGAAATTCAGAATAATCCAATTACATATTTCGACGACCAGGTCATGTTTTCGATTGGTCCACAATTGGAAGTGTTGTCAATGGGGTCATTTGCTATGATAGAATGGCCGAAAGAATTCCAGCATATAACGAACCTTAATACATTAAAGGTGTTGAATCTGGCACTTACGGATATCCCAGAAGATGCCCTTGGCTCGTGTGCAGATAAACTGAAAAATATGGTAATCCAAAACACAACGCTAACACAAGTACCAGTTGCAATATGTGACCTCAGAAATATGGAATCATTTGTTTTCAACCTAAATAGAAATTTAACTGATAATGATAACATCATGCCTAACTGTTCCTCGCCTCTGTCTCTTGTTACCAGTGCCAGGTTCGGCGGAAACGATTTGTTAGAAATTCCCGATGTGTTCCACGACTTTCCAAATCTAACGACACTTTACGTTGTTGATAATACCAATCTAAGAATCAAGAATGGGACTATACCTCAGGATACAAAAATTACTAATCTTTATTTATATAACAGTAGCCTCTATGAGTTTCCGGTGGAGATAAACCAAATAAGTTCGTTGCATTATCTTGATTTACATGGAAACAATATCACGGTCTTACATGAATCTGATGTTGCTGGATTGAACAACCTTCTGCGATTAAATCTTAATGATAATCCTTTAAAATACATTGAAACTGATGCATTATATAATCTACAGAATCTGCTATACATAAGTTTGGACAATACAGACATTTCTACTGTTCCAGAGGCCTTAAATGGATCTATGTCCCTTCAAACTATCAACTTGAAAAACAATCAGATCAACTGTACATGTGATGGCTTTATGTGGATGAAAGACTGGCAGAAAATCAACACTGTCATTATTAATGGAGCATGTGGCTTCCTGAGTTACCAACAAAGCATTGCTGAATACATTAATATACAGGTTCCAAGATGTTGACAGAAACATTGGCACTTGAAGAGATATGGTGGCAAAACTAAGTCAAAATACGTAAACAAGTACAATGGAACTTAATTGGCTCGAGCACCTTATGGACTTGACCCACTCGACAAATTACGTTTAAGCAACTTAAAGGAACTCATTTTTGATTTTTATTTGCCTTCACTGCAGCTGGTGTTGTGCCGTGTGGCGGCCGTAAAACGTCTCCCCGTACATCAACCATAGTGTAGTTTATATTTTACTTTTGGTCCTTTGAGATCAGCGTGAATATTCTGAGAAATCAGAAATAAAATATTGGTTTAGACTCATATTCTAGACAGGTTTTTAATTTTTTGGACCCCAATTTGATTTATATCAACCTTTGTATAGACTGCCTATTCGAAATCTGTAAAATTGCAGTATGTTTCCTCTGGCTTCCTTTGCCGGATCATTACAGGGTCACTGATGAGGCTTTATTAGCCGAAACTACGTAGTATGGCCCATCTTCTTTCTTATGAATGTTTTCATTGCTCTTAAAGGAACTCATTTTTGATTTTTATTTGCCTTCACTGCAGCTGGTGTTGTGCCGTGTGGCGGCCGTAAAACGTCTCCCCGTACATCAACCATAGTGTAGTTTATATTTTACTTTTGGTCCTTTGAGATCAGCGTGAATATTCTGAGAAATCAGAAATAAAATATTGGTTTAAGACTCATATTCTAGACAGGTTTTTAATTTTTTGGACCCCAATTTGATTTATATCAACCTTTGTATAGACTGCCTATTCGAAATCTGTAAAATTGCAGTATGTTTCCTCTGGCTTCCTTTGCCGGATCATTACAGGGTCACTGATGAGGCTTTATTAGCCGAAACTACGTAGTATGGCCCATCTTCTTTCTTATGAATGTTTTCATTGCTCTTAAAGGAACTCATTTTTGATTTTTATTTGTATCAACGTCGACGTTGCCTCGACGTTCATACACCTTTGCCTACACGTTGTGTGCCCGCTGGGAGGAACTGTTTGACATAGGGGTAGTTCGAACTACTGGGGCTTAATCACAGCACCAGGTTCGGAGGCATTAAAGGTTATCTTTTTAGGGATATATTTTCGATTGGCTATAAAACAGATATGTTGAGTCTGCCGATTAGACCCGCCTCATCGAGAATCTAGGCGATTCTAATGAGTATACACAACATGCATTTTCAAGATACAGTAAGCAAATTCCCCCAATATCATAGATATATTGATATCTGGAGTCATGGGAAGAATGTCAACGGCCTCAAATTTGTTTAAAGCATGCAGCCATGGTAAAGGAGCAATAGGTGTGTCAAGTCATAGAAAGTAGAAGTAAAACAAAGATCAGGAATTGATACAATTAACTTACTCCATCCATAAAAGACACCAAAGGGAAAGAAATACAAACATTAAGCGACCAGACCATAATGGAAACCTAAACAAAGGAAGGCCATATGGACAGTTACTTTCCCACAAAATGGCCATATGGCCATCCAAAATTAAAAGACACAAGTGATACACACAGTAAGTAACAAACAACAACATAAATAAATCGCCACAGAAGAGCCGCCTTGGAACGGTCAGTGGAAGATTTCCACTGGGGGGCTTAAATCGATTTTACGTGGCCACAATCCTCGCCCTTACTTCCGTCGCGATTTAGACAAATAATTTGTTCAGTCCGCATGAAGGCCTCCTCACTCATCAGTGCAACATCTCCGTGAACACAGAAATCAAAGAACCACAGAGGTGAGACAACGGTGAGGACTCGACAGCAAGAAACCACTGAAATGCTGGAGCAAAAGAAAACCAACAGTTAGACTCCGATTTCATTGTATTCTTAATCTTGCATTTAGGGGAAAACTGTCTTCAAAATTGCCATTTGTTTGTTTGATTTGAGGTTTAACGTCCCCGTCAACACTGTAAAGGTCATTTTGGAGACGTTGCTTCCAATTTTGTGGGACTTTTACCCGACATTGAGATGAAATGACATCGCAAGCCCTGTCGCCCAATGAAACCAAAAGGGTTTATTAGCATGGACGGTCCGCCTCGCACTGCGGTTCCTGGACAGGCTTAGATCCTCTAAGCGGTTTACCAGTACTAGTGTGCGGGCCGGATTCAGCTGTGCGTGGAAGCATCATGCAGCCCATATATTTCTTCAGGCCCCTATGGGCGGGGGCAGTCGAAATTGTCATTTAGGGAGGTAAATCGGCGATTTGGTGTCTCTGATGGGAGTTGTGGGTTAATTGTGTCGATTCCTGATCATTGGCTTCACTTCTATTTTACGGTCTCAAATTGCATTTTACGGCGTTTACAGATCCAGAAAACGGAATTTGCGACGGCAAAACCGACGATTCACCCCCTCCACCCCTCAACCCAGACAATTTTCAATATTGATATCCCCATTCTAATGCACTTTATCAGAAGCAGCATTTTTGTTAAAAATTATAAGCGCTGTGAGCTGCGTAAAACCAAATGCGAACCAATAATGAAAAGCGACTTTACATGATGACGACAGCATATTGCAGATTAAAGTGTCGCACATTTTTGACGTTATCCAATTAGACGTCGCGTTACATACGAAAATGCATTTGAATGTGCACGGCTTAGACCAACTTCTGGTTTTGATAAAAAAAATCATGTTATTTTGGCTCTCACTGAAGTCTTTATTATAACAAACTGTAGTTCTGTTAACAAACCACGGGCTTCCACCTCCACCTCTATTTTCCACAATAAAGACCAGCAAAAATTAAGACTTAATTTTTCTTTTAATTTTTTTAGAATGTTTCAGTTTTTACTTCCCTATGTTTTCTTCATTAATTTTCCAGTAAGAGACTACCTTTTGGACTGTCCAAAGTCTTATAATAGAAGTGGAGGCAATGACCTGGAATCGATACAATTAACCCACAGCTCCCATCAGAGACACCAAAGGGAAAGAAGCACGAATATGAAACAACTAGGCCCTGATGGAAACATCAATAGCGGAAAGTCAAAAGGACAGTTACTTTCCCACAAAATGGCCAATTGGCTATCCAAAAAAAAATAATATAAGCGACAGAAACACCCAAAGATAAACCATAACAAAAACAAACCGCGACAGAAGAACCGCCTTGGAACGGTCAGTGAAACGAATTCCACTGAGGGGGGGGGGGGCTTAATCGATTTTACGTGGCCACAATCCTCGCCCTTATATCCGTCGCGATTTAGACAAATAATTTGTTCAATCCGCATGAAGGCCTCCTAAGTCATCAGTGCAACATCTCCGTGAACGCAAAAAAAAAACAACAACACAGAGACGAAACAACGGTGAGGACCCCACAGCAAGAAACCACCGAAATACCGGAGCAAAAGAATACCAACAGTCAGACTCCGACGTTTCCGACCAGAGACAGAGCATCAGGCACCAACCAATATTACATTGAATTAGATCTTTCTAACTCTCAGTAAGCCTTTCCGCTGGAACCGTCATAGAATCTGAGGCCCGATCCACCGGCGCGCAACCAAAGAGGGAAGCAAAGCTGCCAACCGCGATCGGGTCAACCACAATGTATACAGCCCGCCGCACAACATTCATGCCGCACCCAATCCCCTTACATCGAAGAACGACCCAACGATATTAGGTGCCGAAGTCATTGCGGCTACACATTTTTCTGAATTTATATACTAAGTCACCATTAAATTCGGGTTCCGATAGACCTTGTTGCAAAAGAGATCTAAGTCCAATATTGAATTTTGAAATTTAATCAGAATGGCGTCCATAAAATTGCGTAGTTTATGGTACCGATATCCCTGATTAAGAAGTCCAGCAGTTAACAATCCACCACGAGCACTGAAGCCAGCCACAAGAACACACACCAAAAAGACCACTTTTTAACAGTCCCAGAGGTGGTCGTAATACAGTAATGTTACGGAAGTATACTTATCCGCAACGCAGTATGGTGTCAGACTAAATACTATAAACGCCATCTAGCTTGGTGGGCGGTTCTTCATTTCCAAGGTACTAAAACATGATCCTAGAGTAAATAAATATATAAACTGCAATATGATGGAGCAATTGGCGACAATCTAGCGTCCCTACACAGCGCTAGTCAGCAGCTACATCGCATCAAATCACGAGACGAGTTTAGATAGAAACAAGCGTTGTTGTTTTTTTTTCTCAAATTAATGGATTATTAACACTTTTGGATGAAATTTAGGTTGAGGTTTGAGTATGCATAAACTCCGAAATTGAAGCTCCCCAGTAATTAACTGACTGTCCCAAGGCGGGCTTTCTTTTGATGTTTCTCATTATGTCAATATCCTTTGCAAAATTGGTGCACATATTTCTTAGTAATTACAGTCAACCCTCTTTATACCGACATTCGTTATATCGGCAAAACTCGTTATTACGACAATTTGAATGGAATGCATTCTTAGCTCAAGACCTCCATTCCGAGAGATGTGGGCTCCCTCGGGTTGGAAATGCCAAATTCCAATCCATAGTTAATACTCCAACAAGCAAATGTTATAGATATTTTTAGAATCGCCTCACCGAGGCGATTCTAACAAATGTCTATAACATTTGTTTCTTGGAGTTATGATGTGGAAAAGACTTTTTATAATCTTTCAAACTCCTAACTGGGATTCTTTATAACGGCGAATTCATTATAATGGTATAATGATAGGGAACAAATACTGTCGTTATAACGCGGGTCCTTTGTATATGTGACTTTATATCACCTAATCTTTTTCTTCTTTACTTTCGGTAGCTTAAGATTAAGACTTTTTCTTGTCAAACATTTTCTTTCTTTCATGACAGGTCAACTGTTTTCAGTAAAATGAAAATCTTTTTATTGCATAGTTAGGCTTTTTCAACCACCAATACTGACACCAACGGTTTAAAACTCAGCAGATGTCTTCTGTCTAATCCTTTAACTGCCAATTACGAATTTTCCGACTTTATTTTCAAATATTTTTCTTTTATTTATCAAAGAAATAAACGCTTGACATAAAATATGAATCATGCGATTTGTGAAGCCTTTTTCCTGAAAAATTATAATTTAAAAGATCCGTCTGCTCTAAAATTCACGTGCAGTTTTAAAGGTTTAAACGATTTAAATACATGTACTTAAAGGAAACATGAAAATGTTGAATTAAAGCAAATCTTTTCTGTTTTAAGTCACTTTATTTTAAATAGCAGAAACAAAATTAATTATGCAGTTGTAAATAAACTAGACCTTTAAATATCTTTATACATATTGCGATTTCTATCTCCTATCTACAATGCATGCCATTTGAAATTCTTTTACAAATAAATGTCACAAACCGTCGTTTCAAATAGTTGTGCGTATACATTTGACTTTTCACAGTTCAACTCAAGATCCAAAGGTACTACGACATCAACGGCCACAGAGAGATCGCTTAACGCCCATACCTTTTACACATCCGTGTGGCATAGTGCATTCTTTCAACCTTCAAAATGTTTATGTATACAAACGTGTGATATTTTTTCTTATTTATACTCCGAACATTGGTCATTGGTGCTCGCTAAAACCGCTTCTTTCGAGACGGTTATAATGAGTACCCATAACCTATGTCTTGGAGCAGAAATAAGAAAAACAATGTGTTGCCATGTAAACGAAAGTTTTCTCTATATAAAGAGGGGTTTACGGGGGTCAATACACGGAATTGTTAACCTGCCGCCAGGGCTCATGTTACAAAGCTTTGTTTCGTTCAGCTAAGTATTAAGTTAAATATGCGTTATGCTACGAAATATCTAAAAACAAACGCATGGGGCAATTTTCCTGCTAAGCTTAGCAGAGTAATATGCTGCCTGTTCATAAATTTTAAAATTGTTGTCATTTTAAAATAATGAGCAGAACAAATTTCATGCTCAAGTGTGTTTTATAACATTGGCTCTCGAATATCGTTGGTTTCGATGTTGTCCTTAGATACTGTATTCCCGTTAACTACTGATGGGTCTATATGTATACTCTTCCTGTGTAGTGTGAAGACATTGGAGTCATGGCGATGTTTACGACATTGGTACCAAATGTTGGCAGGGTGAATCAGGGTACACAGGTCCAAAACAATCAGAAAAATGTTAACCTAAAATATAAATTAGTAGACAAACATAATTTTGACTAAGACAAGTTTTTATTCATCTCGTATATACTTTTCTTACAAAGAGTAAATGGCATTTTTAACGGCACCAAATTTTGGAAGGATGAACCAAGGTATAATTAATTAAACAACTTTAAAATGCATATGGTTCTCTTACACTAAGAGTTATTGACAAGAATAACGCACTTGATTTAAGAATAAACAAGACGTTTGGCTAAATCGTTTTCAAGTAACCATGAAATAAAAATTTTCAGTCAAGTAAACAAAGCATCTGGACTCGGATAATTACCCTGTTTAGTAAGTTGCATTTTTACGTAATTCCAGACCCTGAATTTTCTTCGTTAGCCCATGGTGGGTTCAATGTAATAATTTGTAAGAGTCATGTTGTAGATTTTAATGTCATTGTAGCCAATTTTGGCTGTATGTGACAAATATAATACCCCACAGGGAAACTGTTGTTGTCACACAGACAGACAATGAAGATATAGATAGTCATGGACATTCGACACTCTTCGAATGTATAGAAATTAATGAGTAAATACGCTTCAGGAACTGATCGAATCGGAAACCAAGGTCTTTCCCAAACATCAAAATATGTAACATTCTCAAATATTTACGTTCTCCATACATTTGCAGAAAAAACTGTAACTCAATATATGTTCATTGGCGTTTCATGCCCTTAAGTAGTACTGCAAGAACTGACATTTATAAAAAATCGTTCTTCCCCCCGACCAAGTGTAACGCTATGCCCCAAGAGCTCTTATGAAAATCATAAACATACATGAAACCCGGAGTTGGTTGAAGCACGTGATGATCAAAATATTTCACCGAAGCTTAATTATCAATAATGTTGTGGATAAACAGGAACCCGAATTTAAAAAAAAAGAAAAAATTGAAAAGTGACTTTTAGAGGCGAAAACTACTTGACCTTTTATAAAACGGTCAGTTTAGCAGGAAACTACCAGAGACTAATCAGAAAATGGTGTTTCAGGATATCTGTCACTCCACAACAGGTATTGCATTATACATGATACCATTTGCTCGAAAACTCTAGTGCAACACGATGCTCCAGTAACATCATCACACGGACCCCTCCAAAGAATGATATCATATTTGTTCTGCTCAAAGCTATCAAAATGCCAACCATTGTTGTCATTTGAATATTTATGAGCAGGACAATTTTAAGTTCACACGAGTTGTTTATCCCCCAACCGATGATTACCAGAACCGTCACTGTTCGTAATCTAAAGTGAATACAAATAGCCGAGTATCAGCGTAGGGTCGCGAATGCGCATTTTAGCAATCATGGTTCGCCAATGCACATTTTAGGTATCATGGTTCGCCAAAGCGATTAATATGTTTAAACAAAGGCAAGTCCAAAACGACGTACATGGACTGGAGCTCCTACATAAGCTTCGTACCACCCAAACAATGCATACTGCAGCATGCCCGCC
Source organism: Lucinisca nassula (assembly GCA_963580285.1). Taxonomy (NCBI): domain Eukaryota; kingdom Metazoa; phylum Mollusca; class Bivalvia; order Lucinida; family Lucinidae; genus Lucinisca; species Lucinisca nassula. The sequence goes on along the minus strand of CAUZLF010000492.1, from coordinate 72,553 downwards.
AGACCCACGACAGACTGTATAATGCCGTACAACATTGTAAAATGTACCAGTGGAAACCTGCAAACATATGCAAGAAAAGTAAACGTAAAACAAAAACAGAAAAACCTCTTTGTAAAGAGCAAAATGTTTTATAAAAAAGTTTAAGCCCCCCAGTGGAATTCGTTTCCGCTGACCGTTCGAAGGCGGCTCTTCTGTCGCGGTTTATTTTTGTTATGGTTTGTCTTTGGGTGTTTGTGTCGCTTATATTATTTTATTTTGGATAGCTTTTTGGCCGTTTTGTGGGAAAGTAACTGTCCTGTTGACTTTCCGCTGTTGGTGATTCCCTTGGGGTCTGTTGCTTCATGTTTGTGTTTCTTACCCTTTGGTGTCTCTGATGGGAGCTGTGGGTTAATTGTATCGATTCCTGATCATTGCCTCTACTTCTATTATCCTTAGAAAGTAAAGAATTTAGCACAGAACTGCCAAGTGTGGCGTGTACAATATTTCTGGCACAGAAATGCTAGTTTCGGCCAATTAGGACTCATTAGTGACCCTCCAATATTATGGATTCAATGATCTCAAAGGACTAGAAAAATAATCTTCACTATGATGAAGGCTAGGGAGACGTTATATGGCCGCCAAACATTCCAATAATACCAGTTGTAGTGACGTTAAATGTTCTATAACTGGTTTTTCTTTCGAAACAAGAAATACAGCACAGAACTGAAAAGTATGGAGTCTACAATTTTTCTGGTCCAGGCGAGCTACTTTCGGCCAATTAGGGCTCATCAGTGACCTTCAAATATTATCGAAATTCTCCAATGGAGTCAATGATCCCAAAGGACTAGTTTGTTTGTATTGGACTTTAACGGCCCATTCAACACAATTTAGGTCATATTTGAGCCAGTCAGTTTACCTATCCACACTTTACCTGGGCATGCTTATACGTAAGTGGTTAACCAGTACAGAGCACATTCTTTCGCCAGAAACTGACAACTGTCCTTCTTGAATCAGCGGAAGGGAAAGAATGACCGTAGAAAAGATTTAATGATCAATCTCCACCAGTCAGACGCGCATCCGACTGAACTACCGGGTCCCAAAGGACTAGAAAAATAATTTACACTATGAAGAAGATATCCGGCCGCCACCAGCTGTTTCTATTTGGCCAGTATAGCTTTGAACAATATTGCTTTATCATTAGCAAATGTGAAACTATTATTGAAAATGCTATGGAAAATATAAGTTATTAAAACACACACCTGTGTTAGACACCCTTTTCTCTCTTGACTCAAAAAATGAACTTTTTGATGATTTTTTTCTTTCTGCTACAAAGTAGTGGGTATTCACTTGATCGAAGAGACTCTATCGGGTACCAACAAGGAAGGGAACATGACGAGTATGTATAGCCTTGTAAACACAGGATTTCTGACAAAGTGTTGGTTATACGGGTATTCATTACATTGACCTGTCAACGTGTTGTTTCGTTGTTTTCGCTCAACTTTTACATGGGCCATCAACTTTAACGACGATGTTTAAACTGTTCCCCTAATACCTATTCAAGGGCTGCAAGAATATGTCGCTGATGTGCGCTACTCAGTCTTGTTTTTTTGTGTGGCCCTGGAGCGAGAATATGAAACGAAGAGGTGATAACAAAAACAAATCAAAGTCGTAACAGAAAGAAATTGTTTAAGCCAAGAACAAAGAATACGACCATCTTAAAGAATACGGCCATCTCAAGCCACGGTTAGAAGAGAAAAGAAGCCTTAGCGAGATGAAAGCACACACAAACACATACATCACCTTAACTTAAGCCACTTAAGGAAAATGTTGTAAGATATTACAATGCAACTGCCGTCTTGGAGCGGTGAGGGCGGTAAGCAGAAAGCCATCGAGGAGTTTGTGAATATTCATTAACCCTCTTCCTCAACCATAGATAATGACAATAACAATTCAATGAATTGATTGTGTTTGGTTTAACGACACGTCAAACCTTGCTGGTCATTTTGTGTCGTCTCCCAGAGAAAGAGAGAAAACAGGCAGTAGAGGAGATGAAAGAGAATGACAGGGAAGAAACACGAAAATAGAATGGAAACGTAGAAACTAAAGAAATAACCACATTCCCCCTCTACCCGTATCTGTTGCAAGGACAGCAGGTCTTGCCCAACTGTCAGCCAAATTAGGCAATATCAGTTAGATGTCTCAATGATGCAAGATACACGACAACTTTGCCTTGTCCATCTACCCCAACCATTCAATAAAACGCATTGAATCAATAACATTTATAAGCAACCTTTACTTTTTTTTCACTTCGCTGCAGCCGGTGATAATTGCAGAGTTGGGACGGTAGAATGCTCCTCCACGCGATACAGATTATTTTTTATTTCTTTTGGGATCATTGGGCCCATTTGTTTGTTTATAAATGGGGTACTCTTTCAAATTTACTCGATAGGACATACATTTCCGGGATAAAAATCGCCCTAAATGATACCTATATATTTGATATCTGTAGCAAACAGAAATAGTGAGAGGTTTTCTTGATCTCTTTGATTGCATTCGCACATCAGCACGCTGGGCATTGGAATTAATGAAAAAGAACTTAGTAGTAATGATAGACAAAGAAGAAATCTGAAAAAGGGATTTTCTAGAATATAGAATACAAACAGGTTCAAAACCTATAAGGCTTGTAACGTTGTCTCAACATCTCAACATTAAATCGATTCTGAGTGCTTTGAGGTGGGTTGTCTCAACGTTTGAGGGGGTGGCGGGGAGGAGGGCAAAAACAATACTGCATTGTACGTATTTACAAACACTGGAACGTTAATGGACTAGAGTTTCACCAACCAGTCACACGACACTGAAACATTCAAACGCTATACACATTTGTTAAAGGTTGATTCACCATTGATATATTACTGATCAGGACATGCTTATCATGATCTTAAGTTATTACTTCATATTTTGCTATACGTACGCATCACTAATATACGTAATCTCGTAGGAGTAGACGTAGACCCTGTATACTGTAAAGAGAAAAAAAGAGACGTATAGACCTCCCTCGTGTTTGACTAGTGTGGCGCTTGTGCAGGCAACAGAGATTACAGTAGTCATCACAAATGGAATAACCATCGGCATGTTCTGCCTGCGGAGATCCACGTCACCTGAAATTGATAGAAATCGGATCAGATTTATTTTTCAATTTCGATTAAAATTGAAAATGAGAAGGAGTTGTGTCTCTCCAGATCGTCGTTTTCCGATGGGCCCGACCAGAGACAGATCATAAGGTACCAACCATAATAAGACTTTACGCTGGAACCGCCATAGAATCTGAGGCCTGACCCACCGGCGTGCAATTAAAGAGGGAAGCAAAGTTGTCAACCGTGATTGGGTTAACTACCATGCATGTAGTCTGTCGTATAACATTTATGTTGTAACCAATCTTTTTATATCGAAGAATGTTTTTACGAAATTGGGCGCTGAAGTCATTGCGGTTATATATGTTTCTGAATTTATATACTAAGTCATTCGGGTTCCGATAGACCTTGTTGCAGAAGAGATTTGAAATTCAATCAGAATGACGTCTATAAAATTTTGAAAAGGCTTTGCGTAGTTTATGGTACCGATGACCTGATTAGGAAGTTTAGTCGTTAACAATTAATTACGAGTGTTGAAGTCAGATACATGACTTCACACTCTGGCAAATCGAATTAATTGCGAAATATAAACGCCAAAGGATGGCGCACGAGGAACATCACCATCCAAAAAAGGAAAATTTACAATCTCAAAATCAAAATCACCGCGTTTATCATAAATGTTGCAAGAAACAATTCCATCTACAATAGATAGATGTAAATCCAAAACCGGGCATCGGTATCAGAAGAATTTGCTTTATTTAACTAAAGTTCTGGGGGGTAAATTTGACCGATCAAACCATCGAAATAGGTATTATCAATATTTAATAAACCATCAAAATATATAGAAGTGGAGCTAGAAGCTTCAATGATTTCATACCTACTTATTTTCCTCTAAGTGTAACCTGCCTTGAATATTGGTCGATTTAGACCCACGATGCAATATTTTGTGACATCATAGTGGATTTTAACTTTTAGAATTAACTTTAAAGCTGAACTAATTTAGTTTCTATAAAAAATTTATATTTTTTTTTTCTTATGGCTAATGATGGTGGTGAATCTTATTAATAACTTGGAATATAAATTTGAAATTTCAATTCCGAATAAAGACGTTTATTTATGTTTTAAATGAAATTGCAAAATGTTTAAAATTAACAAATCGTTATAATTTCTTTCGTTAAGTTAATAAAATGCTTTTTAAATGGCTTCTAAACACATAACCAACCACTGCATGTCATTTTATGTAAACATGTGATCTGAAATTTTAATTATATAAATAATTCATTTAAACTTTAATTTATATATGAAGAGGAAACTGTTTTTGAAGTTGGTTTGAGATCAATTTAATTAATATAGACTGGTGGTTAATTAATCTCTTATGATTGTAAAACACCAGATATTTTGATTGTTAAAAGTTCAAAGAATTTAATTGTAACTATGATGTGATACGATACTTCATGAATATTAATGAGGCAATTTATAGTTGATCCACCTTTCTGAAATATTTTAGACTTAAAATTGAAATATCTCAGAAACTAATAAAGATAATTTGATCTGGTTTTCAGATTTCACTTTCTTGTAGCAATGTGCTTTTATTTGTCAATGATTTCAATGCCGTAACAAATGACCTTTAATTAACAATATATCAATAAAATGGTTGTCATTTGATTCGCGGTTTCCTATCCTCACTTTGAACACCTACATAGATTAAGTGCGGGATGGGAACAATTTCCCCGGTTTTGAGACCGGTTTTCAGTGAAACGTCTCTAGCACGAAACGTCCAGTTACCGCAGTAGTCACGGGTTTAATCTCGGCGCGGCTGTTATCACCCGCAATGTCATCGATGCTTTTAGACTGGTCCCCCCTTGTTGTTTTAGCTCCCATATGCAACACAAAAAGGTAGAAAATTCCTACTCGTGCGATTGCACATGCCTTAAACAGCATGTCTGTATCAAACTTCATATCGGATTTCCAGTCAGTTTTATGAGGACTGTCAAAGGAATGCCATAAAAATATTTTCTAAAATCAAATTTACTTTATTCCTCTTTATTAAGATAACCACCCCAAAGAATGACAGAATGTATTCTTAAGCAGGGCAAACGTAATCGAACTCTGTGTATATGTGTATATTCCAATACCGTGGCTATTAATAAATACCAGCGTCAGTAGTAAGCTATAAGAAGACGCTATCGTGCACTAATCTACGTTGTTTTTAAATACAAAATCTCGTAAACTGGGAATCCCATGTGTAATATGCGTTCATGTAAACTGTTTTGAATACGGCGGGAAAATTTTCTCACTGAAGTCTCTTAGCGGTGATCAGGCAGTTTGCAATAAGCCAAACTTTCACTCCTCTGATTGTTGATAATAACCATCGCCCCACAAAACATTGATAATTTGCATATATTCGATAAAATTGTTTTTGTGTTCTGGTGTCGTAGTGAATAGAAGTGAAGGCAATGATCAGAAATCGATACAATTATCCCACACCACCCATAAGTGACACCAAAAGGAAAGAAACCATACATTAAATAACCAGACCCTAATAGAAACATCAAATGGAAAGTTACTTTTCCACAAAATGGCCAATTGTCTATCCAAAACAAAAAGATATAAGTGATGCACACACTCAAAGAAATCCATAACCAAAAATAAACCGCGACAGAAGAACCATCTTGGAAGGGTTAGTAAAAAACAATTTCACTTGGAGTCGGTGGGGAGGCGGGCTTAAATCGATTATACGCGGCCGCAATCCTCGCCCTTACTTCCATCGCGATTTAGTCAAATAATTTGTTCAGTCCGCATGAAGGCTTCCTAACTCATCGGTGCATCATCTCCGGTAACATAAAAATCAACCAACCACAGAGATGCAACAAAGGTGAGGAATCGACTGAAACGCTATAGCAAAAGAAAACCAACAGATAGACAACTGTTGTTGTCGCATATGGTAACAGGCGAATTATCAATATATGCATTTTGAAATTGGATGTTTACACATAAAATACAGGTCCTGAGAAATCCACGGGGCGGGTCAAGTTGGCGAACTTTAATGAATGATACTTACTAGTAATCTTTTTTTTCGGATACCAGATGAAGAATAGACGTGTTTATTACATCTTTAAGACATTCAGACCAATCTTAGATTACCTTACACAGGGATAAGCCTCAGAGTATGTAATATACACAATGATTGCAGTGAACTTCGCATACCTCGTCGGGTAGATTGATGCAACTGAACATGACAATGACGTGTCAATGATATTGTTTGACGTCAACAGTTTAATCTAGGCATCTTCTTATGGTTTTTCTTTGAGTGTGTGTATCGCATATATTGTTCGTTTTGGATAGCCCATTGGCCATTTTTGTGGGAAAGTAACTGTCAGTTTGGCTTTCCGCTATTGATGTTTCCATTAGGGTCTAGTTGTTTCATGTTTATGCTTCTTTCCCTTTAGTGTCTCTGATGGGAGCTGTGGTTTAATTGTATCGATTCCTGATCATTGCCCTCACTTCTTTTTTTATAAGAGCCATGCTTTGTGATGCCGAACTGTGATAACCGTGGTGTCCAACTGCCATGAAAGGTTCTTATTATATGAAGGTGCAATTGAATTTTGTCATAACGAAAACAGGCCTATTCAAATATATTAAAAATTTTACTACCACAAAATGAAAATTTTCAGATGAAAATATCTGCTATCTTGCATATTTCTGCTCAAAACACCCGCAACCTATGTTTTCGAGCAGAATTACGAAAAAAAGTTTACCCTTCTAAACCCAAGTTTTACTATATTAAAGTGAGGTTAAGGTGGTCAAAAGTATAGGTTTGTTTTCGTGATGTAAGCAGTTTTCAGTTACCAAGATATTTCCTTCTTTGATAGTCATGCAACAGATCAGCTGTTAGACCAAACAACACGGTGAAGGCAGTCATATAGGAGAACACACTTAGGAAATAACTCTCTGTAAATAAAAAGAAAAATACTATACCTAATTATTTTTCATTTAAAATTGTATTATTTTTATTGTAAAGTCTTGTGTTGTCAGCGATATATAATGACCTATCATGTGAGTCGCGTCAGAAGAACCCATGTTTTTGCATTCTCCAGTGTGATTTACGGTCGAAGTACATTCTTTCATATCTCCAAAATGGTTACTTTTCGCATGAAATTTTTTTTTCTTATTTATACTCCAAGCATAGGTTGTGGGTGCTTTTTAGAACCGCCTCGTTGAGGCGGTTTTAACGAGTACACAGAACCTATGACCTGGAGCAGAAATACTACCCATTTTGTTTCTGCTGCAACATTTGCTTTTTTCAACTGTAACATTTTCATTTCCCAATTGTCAGATCAAATGGTTTTGGTTTACCTCTATGTCATTGATGGCAAGAATGTTCTCAATATGCCACAATGAACGGGGAAGACAAGTCAGTCATTGTTGACAGTCAAGGTGCCAACATTGCAGCTATGATCCCATAACAGTACAGTGTCTGATGTAAATTTCAACATTTATCATCGTGACACAAACATTTGAAGCAGTGTCAAGAATAGATTGTTGCAGCTTAAACAAAATTGTTAGTAAGAAAATATTATAAACCCCGGCAAACCCGAGTTTTTCTCTACATGTAAGTGGACGCCGGTGGGTCAGGCCTCAGATTCAATGACGGTTCCGAAGTAAAGGCTTATTTAGAATTAGAGAGAACTAATTCAAGGTAATGTTGGTTAGTGCCTGATGCTCTGTCTCTGGTCGGGCCCATCGGAGTCTAATTGTTGGTTTTCTTTTGCACCAGCATTTCTGTTGTTTCTTGTTGTCGAGTCCTCACCGTTGTTTCATCTCTGTGGTTGTTTGATTATTTGTGTTCAGGGAGATGTTGCACTGATGAGTTAGGAGGCCTTCATGCGGACTGAACAAATTATTTGTCTAAATCGCGACGGAAGTAAGGGCGAGGAATATGGCCACGTTAAATCGATTTAACCCCCCCCCCCCCCCCAGTGGAATTCGTTTCCGCTGACCGTTCCAAGGCGGTTCTTCTGTCGCGGTTTATTTTTGTTATGGTTTGTCTTTGGGTGTTTGTGTCGCTTATGTTATTTTATTTTGGATAGCCTATTGGCCATTTTGTGGGAAAGTAACTGTCCTTTTGGCTTTCCGCTGTTGGTGTTTCCATTAGGGTCTGTTGTTTCATGTTTGTGTGTCTTTCCCTTTGGTGTTTCTGATGGGAGCTTTGGGTTGATTGCATCGATTCCTGAGCATTGCTTCCACTTCTATTTAAGAGGGTTGTTCATTTCACGGACGTGTTATCGTGATGATTGTGAACACAGGTTTTCTAGGGGCGGGGCCCAGGTTACATCATGAAGTTTTGATTAATGACAGATTGTTATTTAAAAAATAGATCAGCTCTAGTCTGTGATTTGTTGTGTAATAAATCACAGTTTTGAGTCCAGTTGTAGAGTAGATCAAATTACGAGCCTAATTAAATAGTGCTGAATGGGACGTTTTTAACCTCAAGACAAACAAATATGAAATGAACTGGGCCAAATCTAGACAAGATCTACGAGATGACATGTACAGTTGGCAAAGACTCAGATCAGACATTATCATAACACATAGTGCATATTTTCACATCTCCGATATTGCTACTTTTTATAAGTTTCCGTGCTATTTTTCTTATTTACCTATACTGCAAACATATGTTGTTGGTGCTCGTTAGAACTGTCTTATTACACGGACCCAGTGAAATACTCATGGAGGCGGCTCTAACGAGTACCCATAACCTATGTCTTGGGGCAGAAATAAAAAAACTAATGCTCACCTTTTCTCTATATTAAGTGGGGTTTAGGGGAGTTCATTACAGAGACGCCAGTGAAAACCTCTGTTGTGGTTTATTATTAATTGACTATCCTGTATAGCTCGGAGTTCATCCGTATTAACACTGAGGTCAAAAATAAATAATCATGTTTTTAATGGTGTTAATTAATAAAAATGCCATTAATCAAGTAATTTCGTATTGGCCCAGTCACAGGCCCTCGGTCAGCTGTATTGGCCTCAACCTTCGCCCTCGGACCATTGGCCTCAGCCTTCGGCCTCGGGCCAATACAGCAGACCTCGGACCTGTTACTGGGTCAATACGAAATTACTTGATTAATAGCATTATATTATTAATTGACTATCCTGTATTGATCGGAGGTCATCCGTATTAACACCAGGTCAACCAATTTTAACTGAGGTCAAGTGAGGTCAAAAAATCAATAATGTTTTTTTTTAATCGCGTCAATTAATAAAATTATCATTAATCAAGTAATTTCGTATTGGCCCAGTTATATGTCCGAGGTCTGCTGCATTGGCCCAGCGGACCGAGGACCTGTAACTGGGCCAATACGAAATTACTTGATTACTAACATTATATTATTGCTATAGTTCGTCTTACTTATGTCATTTTAGTTTGGATAGCCATTTGGCCACTTTATAGAAAAGTAACTGTCCTTTTGGCTTTCCGCTTGTGATGTTTAGATTATGGTTAAGTTATTGTGTGTTTGTATTTCTTTCTCTTTAGTGTCTTGGATGGGATGTGTGGGGTTATTGTATCTATTTATTTTGCTCAATTATGTAAGAAAGTAAGTTTTTGAGTTTTACGTCTCACCAACAGCTAAGGTCATACGGAGACGGGACCCCGGTTTAAAGACTCATCCAAAAGTCTGAAGAAGCCCGGGATCGATGCTGCGACCCCTGGCTTACAAGGCGAGTAGCGTAACCACTACACCACGGAGGCTTCTTTGGCTATTCACATAAGCCTTCGGTAGTAGCAAGGCAGTTCAAAGAGTGTGAAGCCAAGATTCTGGTCAGAATGACAGTTTGGTTTGATTTTTTGTTCGTCTCGCAGTTTGTCTTGAAAGTTCAGTCTCCCCCGCTCAATTTATAAATATAATTCTTACCCTTGGCTTTATTGCCATGGAAAAGAGATTCTACCCAAACATTCAGAAAGCCAATGAATGTCACAAATCTCAGACATTTCACAGCCATCCAGTGGATATGTAGAATAAAGAAACTCGAAAAGACGATCTGACGTAAACTCACTGTATTACATTCTGAAATACCAAAATAGAAAGTATGAACGACAGCGGGTCGGTAGCCAAGTTAACATGAACCCCTTTGGGGTTCATTTACTTTGTGCGCGACCCACTGCGTTCATACTTTCATGAACAGCAGAAAAATAATATCCATTTCTTAATTGGTTTCCATGTCAGTCATATGGTAATTATTTAATACGATTCACAAGGAGCTTGGGGAAAAAGACTACACGTCAATGCATATGAACCCTTTTGGTTACATTGGGCGGCAGGGCTTGAGAACTCATTTCATCTCAATGTCGGGTAAAGCTCAACAAAACTGGAGGCAACGTCTCCAAAATGATCTAAATAGTGTTGACCGGGACGTAAAATCATAATTCTAACAAGCGGAACTGCGAGCAACATCAAACATAAATATGCCATTTAAAAAAAAAAAATAAATAAAGACATGTACATGTAAATAAAAATAAAAATATGCTATTCAACATTACGTAAAGCGAAGATTCCGGTAAGCCCACACGTAATCTGACCAATCGAAGTCTCTAATCTGTCGGCGATTCACGCAGTCCGAGAATGAGCTGTCAGATCAAGGTCTTTATTTGCTTTGCGCTTTGTGAAAGCTTTCTTTTTTAGCTCACCTGGGCCGAAGGCTCCAGGGGAGCTTATAGTATAGTGGGTCGTCCGTCGTCCGTCCACACTTTTGAGCAGCTATATCTCTGCAACCTGCAGGCTGATCCCAATCATATCTCATCTGTAGCATGCCTCTGGTAGGGCATTGATGACATAAACTTTTTTTCCAAATCTCTCAAAAACTTTGGTTGCTATGGCTTTCACAAGGTCCCATAGACTTACAATGGGAAAATGCTTGTCATCACCGTAGCGCCTTCAGTTTTGATCGGATCTTTCTGAAACTTATATGTAAGGTGGCTGGGGATAAAAACTCGGATGAGTTCGAAAACCAGCCAAGTCGGCCAATTTATCATAGAGTTACGTCACTTTGATTGCTGAAAATACTGATTTTTGACCTTGTCATCACCGTAGCCCCTTCAGTTTTGATCGGATCTTTCTGAAACTTATATGTTAGGTGGCTGGGGATAAAATCTCGGATGAGTTCGAAAACCGACCCAGTTGGCCCATTTATCATAGAGTAACGTCCCTTTGATTGCTGAAAATGCTGGTTTTTGACCTTTCATCACCGTAGCCCTTTCAGTTTTGATCGAATCTCTCTGAAACTTACATGTAAAGTGGCTAGGGATAAAATCTCGGATGAGTTCGAAAACCAGCCAAGTTGGTCCATTTATCACAGAGTAACGTCCCTTTGATTGCTGAAAATGCCGATTTTTGACCTTGTCATCACCGTAGCCCTTTCAGTTTTGATCGGATCTTTCTGAAACTTATATGGAAAGTGGCTTGGGATAAAATCTCGGATGAGTTCGAAAACCAGCCAAGTTGGTCCCTTTATCACAGAGTAACGTCCCTTTGATTGCTGAAAATGGCTATTTTTGACCTTGTCATCACTGAAGCCCTTTCAGTTTTTATCGGATCTTTCTGAAACTTATATGTAAGGTGGCTGGGGATACCCCTCGGATGAGTTCGAATACCGGCCAAGGTGGCCTATTAATCAAAGAGTTAAGTCCCTTTGATTGCTGAAAATGTTGATTTTTGACCTTGTCATCACTGAAGCCCCTTCAGTTTTGATCGGATCTTTCTGAAACTTATATGTAAGGTGGCTGGGGATAAAACCTCGGATGAGTTCGAAAACGGGCCAAGTTGCCCCATTTACTATATAGTTATGTCCCTTTGATGGCTGAAAATGTCGATTTTTTTACCTTGTCATCACCGTAGCCCCTTCAGTTATGATCGAATCTTTCTGAAACTTATATGTAAGGTGTCTGGGGATAAAATCTTGGATGTGTTTGAAAACCGACCCAGTCGGCCCATTTATCATAGAGTAACGTCCCTTTGATTGCCGGAAATGCTGATTTTTGACCTTGTCATCACCGTAGCCCTTTCAGTTTTGATCAAATCTTTCTGAAACTTATATGTAAGGTGCCTGGGGATAAAACCTCGGATGAGTTCGAATACCGGGCAAGGTGGCCTATTTATCATAGAGTTAGGTCCCTTTGATTGCTGAAAACGTGGTTTTTGACCTTGTCATCACTGTAGCCCCTTCAGTTTTGATCGGATCTTTCTGAAACTTATATGTAAGGTGGCTGGGGATAAAACCTCGGATGAGTTCGAAAACGGGCCAAGTCGCCCCATTTACTATATAGTTATGTCCCTTTGATGGCTGAAAATGTCAATTTTTTACCTTGTCATCACCATAGCCCCTTCAGTTTTGATCGAATCTTTCTGAAACTTATATGTAAGGTGACTGGGGATAAAACCTACGATGAGTTCGAATACCGGCCAAGTTGGCCCATTTATCATAGATGTACGTCCCTTTGATTGCTGAAAATGACGATTTTTGACCTTGTCATCACCATAGCCCCTTCAGTTTTGATCGGATCTTTCTGAAACTTATATGTAAGGTGGATGGGGATAAAATCTTGGATGAGTTCGAAAACAGGCCAAGCCAGCCCATTTATCGTAGAGTTATGTCCCTTTGATGGCTGAAAATGTTGATTTTTGACCTTGTCATCACCGTAGCCCCTTCAGTTTTGATCAGATTTTTCTGAAACTTATATGTAAGGTGGCTGGGGATGAAACCTCCAGTGAGTTCGAAAACTGGCCAAGTCGGCTCATTTATTTTAGAGTAACATCCCTTTGATTGCTAAAAATGCCAAATTTTGACCTTGTCATCACCGTAGCCCCTTCAGTTTTAATCAAATCTTTCTGAAACTTTAATGTAAGGTGGCTGGGAATAAAACCTTGGATGAGTTTGAATACTGGCCAAGGCGGCACATTTGTCATAGAGTTACGTGCCTTTGATTGCTTAAAAATGCCTATTTTCGACCTTGTTAGCACTGCTGCCCCTTCAGTTTTGATCGGATCTTCATGAAACTTACAAACAAATAAGTCAGGCAGAAAAGCTCGGGGAGTTTGACAACTCGTGAGGTTTGCCTATTTGTCACAGGGTAACATCCCTTTGATTGTAGCAGTTAATTGCTTATTTTTGAACTTGTCATCACCATAGCCCCATCAGTTTTTATAGGATCTTTTTAGCAAGTCAGGAATAAAAGCTTGAATGAGTTTGAAAACTGGTGAGGTCAGCCTATTTATCATAGAGTTACATTCTACTTGATTTGCAGAAATTGCTTACCCTGTCATCACCATGTCCTTCCATTAATCCTTCAGTAAAAGTTGGCACTTCCTGAAACTTTGAATCTGTCGGCTCAGGTGAGCGATACAGGACCAAGCTCAGCTTGGTCCTCTTGTTTTGGAATGTCATACTGGTATGCTATCAATATAACTGAGTCGAGACAAGTGGTCAAAAGTGCACAGGGGAGACAGAAACCAGCCAGGATGCTTGTCTCGACTCAGTTGTATTGATAGCATACCAGTTCTGACATTTCAAAATGGACATTTTTCGTGTGAAAAAAAAAACAAAAAAAAAAAAAAAAAAAACACTATGATATTTTACTTACTTGCACTCAAAACATAGGTTGTGGGTTTTCGTAGTGGTTCTCGTTAGAACCGCCTTTGTTTAAACTTTATTTCTTTGTATAATACATACATCGTTTACACAGATAATGTTGACAAAGAATACAAGTATCATACAAAGGGATTCAGAAAAAAGTCAAATGACTTATTCAAATCTGTATCCCTCGATTACAATATTAATGTACTAATTATAGTTGTGATTGTCAATTTGTTCGAATTTGCAAGTTATTGTGAAGATATTGCAAGTGAACTTCATTTGGGTTACAAAATGAATAGAAGTGAAATAAAGCATAGATATATGGCTCCACGGGGAGTGGATTTTAAGGTAATTATTGAGGCGGTTCTAGATGAGTAGTCACAACTTATGTCCTGAAACAATTAATGCATATCTCTGTAAATCCTCAGTCGGATGCGCATGTGACTGGTGATCAGGAGGACGCGGGTTCGATACCTGCCGAGGTCGGCAACATTCTTTCGTGGCGATTGATCATGAAATCTTTTCTACGGTCATTATCTCCCTTCCGTTGAATCAAGAAGGGCTGCTGTCAGTTTATGGCGAAAGAATTGCATTGTACTGGTTGACCGCTTACGTATAGATAAGCCTGCCCAGGAAAAGTGTGGATAGGTAAACTGAGCGGCTCAAAAATGACCTAAATAGTGTTGAATGGGCCTTTAAACTCCAATACAAACAAACAAACAAAATCTCTGTAAATCACAGTTTTCAACATATAAAGTGGAGTTTACATGGATTTTGTTAACAGGATGCTTTACCTTTGTGCTGTGTTTCGTGGATGAAAGGTTTTTCATCCTTGTCCTTTGTGTCATTTACATGGCTAGTTTCAGGATGTTCTCTCTTTCGCACCTTCTTTACTGCGAAAGGATCAATTCTTTTGGCGGGAAGTAGAAAGCACGTACTAGCGCCAACAATTGCTACATGGAGGACAGCCAAGATAATAAAGGAAATCTTTCTTGAGATTCCATTTTCAAAAGCTACCTAGAAGTAACAAATAACATTTTGCTGTATGTAGTAGGAGCAAAAAAAAAAAAAAAAACTTTACGTTAAGAATAATTCAATCGAGTTCTTCGACCGGAAATTAAGCCTTAGATACCTACATTACAACCGGTCGTTTCCCCATTCCACGACATTGTTACACAAATACTGGTGACACTTTACTTGTAATTCAATATTCAATCAAAATATCAAAATGCTCATTTGAATTAATTTTTAGCACACTTATGTATACCCAGTTTTATCACAGAAATCAGACAAAGACTCAAAACTATTAAGGCGGTTCTGACGAGTACCCACAACCTATATCTTGGAGCATAACTCGATTTGTTTGTTTGATTTGAGGTTCAACACTTTGGAGACGTTGCTTCCAATTTTGTGGAACTTTTACCCGACATTGAGATGAAATGACTTCTCAAGCCCTGCCGCCCAATGAAACTAATAGGGTTTATGGGCATGGACGGCCCGACTAGCACCGCTTTGCCTAGGCAGACTAAGATCCTCTAAGCAGTTTACTGGTACTCGGTCGGTCGGTTTCAGTTCTGCGTGGAAGCATCATGCAGCAAGCCCCGGTGGGCGGGGGCGAGATGTACGCGGCGTCAGACCCTGTACATTTTTGCATGACAAATGCAAAAAAGTAGTACTTTCCAGCTTACGTTGACGCTAATTTTTTTAGCAGTTTCAGCGTTTCTTAACGCAAAGTGCCTGACTCATATTTTCTATTTCTGATGAATCTCATTGTCATCAGAATAAAATCTATTCCGATAGAACGCAAAATGCGAATTAGAGAGTATTTAATTTTATGTAATGTTGGTTGGTGCCTGATGCTCTGTCTCTGGTCGGCCGCGGGCCCATCGGAGTCTAACTGTTGGTCTTTTTTTGCTCCAGCATTTCAGTGGTTTCTTGCTATCGAGTCCTCAACGTTGTTTCATCTCTGTGGTTGGTTGATGTTCACGGAGATTTCGCTCTGATGAGTTAGGAGGCATTCATGCGGATTGAATTTGTTTTTAGACAGCCAATTGGCCATTTTGTGGGAAAGTAACTGTCCTTTTGGCTATTTGCTATTGATGTTTCTGGTTATTTCATGTTTGTGTTTCTTTCACTTTGCTGTCATTGATTGGAGCTGTGGGTTAATTGTATCGATTCCTGATCATTGCCTTCACTTCTATTTTACATCAACACACACAATCTTTTTTTGTAGCATAA
This sequence comes from Lucinisca nassula, assembly GCA_963580285.1. Classification (NCBI taxonomy): domain Eukaryota; kingdom Metazoa; phylum Mollusca; class Bivalvia; order Lucinida; family Lucinidae; genus Lucinisca; species Lucinisca nassula. Next base: position 56,573 of record CAUZLF010000492.1, on the reverse strand, counting down.
CTAAGAATAACATCAGATTCAGTAAAATACAATATCTAACGCCGTGTCCATTATATGTCGCAGTCGTGGGTTCTAGCCCCTCGGGTCACATGTTAAACGCCAAGAACTGCAACGGTATGTCAGGTGCTTTTTCTCCGGGTACTCCGATTTTCGCCCATCACTGATGAACAATCAGCTCAGTATAAGTGAAATAATCTTGAAAGGGCAGTAAATTCAAATAAAAAACAACAACTAATATAGTAAAATTAGTATAATAAGACCACATTTGGACTGTTCAAAAGTGGTCTTAAAGACCACTTTTGAACAGTCCCAAAGGTGGTCTCTGACCAGAGGACACTGAATAAAGAAAACACAAGGAAAGATAACTGTAACCTACTAAATAAGCTTTTAAAAGCAGAATTAGACGCAAAATTGCAGTATGTTTCCTCTGGCTTTCTTTGCCGGATCATTACAGGGTCACTGATGAGGTTTTTGTATCCGAAACTACGCAGTATGGCCCATCTTCTTTCTTATGAATGTTTTCATTGCTCTTAAAGGAACTCATTTTTGATTTCTATTTGCCTTCACTGCAGCTGGTGTTGTGCCGTGTGGCGGCCGTAAAACGTCTCCCCGTACATCAGCCATAGTGCAGTTTATATTTTACATTTGGTCCTTTGAGATCATCGTGAATATTCTGAGAAATCAGAAATAAATTATTGATTTAGACTCATTCTAGACAGGTTTTTAATTATTTTGACCCCATTTTGATTTATATCAGTCTTTGAATCGACTGCCTATTCGAAATTCGCAAAATTGCAGTATGTTTCCTCTGGCTTTCTTTGCCGGATCATTACAGGGTCACTGATGAGTTTTTTTTTAGCCGAAACTACGTAGTATGGCCCATCTTCTTTCTTATGAATGTTTTCATTGCTCTTAAAGGAACTCATTTTTGATTTTTATTTGCCTTCACTGCAGCTGGTGTTGTGCCGTGTGGCAGCCGTAAAACGTCACCCCGTACATCAGCCATAGTGCAGTTTATATTTTACTTTTGGTCCTTTGAGAACATCGTGAATATTCTGAGAAATCAGAAATAAATTATTGATTTAGACTCATTCTAGACAGGTTTTTAATTATTTTGACCCCATTATGATTTATATCAGTCTTTGAATCGACTGCCTATTCGAAATTCGCAAAATTGCAGTATGTTTCCTCTGGCTTTCTTTGCCGGATCATTACAGGGCCACTGATGAGGTTTTTGTTTAGCCGAAACTACGTAGTATGGCCCATCTTCTTTCTTATGAATGTTTTCATTGCTCTTAAAGGAACTCATTTTTGATTTTTATTTGCCTTCACTGCAGCTGGTGTTGTGCCGTGTGGCGGCCGTAAAACATCTCCCCGTACATCAGCCATAGTGCAGTTTATATTTTACTTTTGGTCCTTTGAGATCATCGTGAATATTCTGAGAAATCAGAAATAAATTATTGATTTAGACTCAGTCTAGACAGGTTTTTAATTATTTTGACCCCATTTTGATTTATATCAGTCTTTGAATCGACTGCCTATTCGAAATTCGCAAAATTGCAGTATGTTTCCTCTGGCTTTCTTTGCCGGATCATTAAAGGGTCACTGATGAGGTTTTTTAGCCAAAACTACGTAGTATGGCCCATCTTCTTTCTGATGAATGTTTTCATTGCTCTTAAAGGAACTCATTTTTGATTTTTTATTAATATTAGGTGGTCTTAATAGCGGAATTTCACTGTATGTGCGTTTGAATACCCACCCGAACAAGCTGAGGAACAATTGTGGATACATCAAAAACACCAACAAGAAAAGCGGCGATTGTGGACTGTACTGTCGGAAACAGGAAGGAAACCTGAAAACAATACCCACATGTGATAACAGAATATTCCACCAAAGAGCTTAGGTCGGTCCATTTCCAATTACTTGTAGAGGGGTGAATTCCGATATTTAAGCAACGTGTGTGGATCCAGATCAGACGTCTGGTGTGCCCCGTTTCCCAATGTCACAAGAAATGGGACGTTATGCATATATATGAGTTACAAACCACAGTCTGGTCAGATATGTATATGTATATTATAGAAAATATTACTTGGCTTTATTACACTCTCAGACGCGACGTCATATGATAAACACATTTACAAACGATATTCTGCAATGTTGGGTTATATAAACGTTTGTTTCTGATTGTTTGAATTGAGGTTAAAGTCCCCGTCATCACAATTTAGGTCATTTTGGAAACGTTGCTTCCAGTTTTGTGGGACTTTAACCCGACATTGAGATGAAATGACATCTCAAGCCCATGCTGCCCAATGAAACCAATAGGGCTAAGGAGCATTGGGCAGTCCGACTCAGACGACTGCCTGGGCAGGCTTAGTTTTTTTAAGCGGTTTACCAGTACTCATGTGCGGTCAGTTCAGCTTTGCGTGGAAGTATCATGCAGCCCAATCTTTTTCTCCAAGTCCCGATGGGCGAGGGGGGGGGGGGGGCAGAGTTATATATACGTAAAGTGGACAGTAAGATGATACTTGCGAGTTTCATTTTGCCTAAGCCGCTATTATCATTTTACCCATATAAGAAAGGATCAATGACAAACAGTATAAACCCAGAGTCTTCAATGATTGCAAACGCCCCAGGTTTTGGACGCTAGGCCATATATATATGGATTAAGAAACAGCGCAATGAGAATAAAGGACCCGTATGCACCAGGAAGTGTTGAACTGGTTATATATACGAATCAGTCAATATCCAAATTCAGAACCATTTTTCCAACCCTCGACGAGGCGATTCTAATAAATATTGATAGCATTTTGCTTCTTGGAGTATCTTTCATGAGTGGCGTTTCTTACCCAAGAGACGCCCGCGGCGATCAGCCATTCAGCTGGAATTGATATAACGAGTTTTGTTGATTGTATATAAAAATAGCCATCAGAAGAGATGGCAAATCCCCCGACCAAAAGCCAATACGGCCTTCAGAAGATTGTTCACCAATAGAAAGTGAACCAGAATTAAACCAGCAATATATCACAAAAGTATTGCAGTTATGGCCATCACAAGATTATACTGTCAGGGGAGATAACTAAACAAGAGTCCCATGGGCCACGATGCTCACCAGAGCTCAGGCAGGCACTGCCCATTGACAGACATGGTTTTAATTATTTGATTTTATAGTCTCCCAAATAAACCCCCATTCCATGAGGACTCTGTATCTGAAATATTAGGCCTTTTATGAAGTGGAGGGGTGGGAGATGACCCAACAGAGCCCAAATTGATATCATTGAATGCATCTTATCATAAGGAACAAGAAAATATATGGTTTATTGGTGGGAGTGGATCTTAACGGTTTCTGAGATATTGGGCCTTTTATGAAGTGGAGGGGATGGGGAATGGCCCGGGCATATCCAAAGAGACCCCCAGGTTGGTGTCTCTGAATGCGTTTTATCATAAAAAACAAGAATATATATATGGTTTAGGGGTGGGAATCTGATAGGTTTCTGAAATTTATCGCCTTTTATAAAGTGGCAGGGTGGGGCATGGCCCCAGCACACCCCTTAAGACCCCTAGGACGGACTCACTGAATGCGTCTTATCATAAAGAACAAGAATATATATGGATAAGGGGTGGGGATCTGAACAGTTTCTGAGAATTTGGGCCTTTTATGGAGTGGAGGGGGTGGGACATGGCCCGGGCACATCCCAGAGGACCCCCAGGTTGGTGTAACTGAATGCGTCTTATCATAAGAAACAAGAATATATATGGTTTTCAGTTGGGGATCTGAAAGGTTGCTGAGATATATCGCCTTTTATGAAGTGGAGGGGTGGGGCAATGGCGCATCCCGGAAGACCCCTAGGTTGGTATCGCTGAATGGATATTATCATAAGAAACAAGAATATATATGGTTTTGGGGTGGGGATCGGAATGGTTTCTCAGATACATGGTCTTTTATGAAGTGGAGGGGGTGGGGCAGGGCCCTGACCCATCCCAGGGAGCCTCCAGATTGGTGCCATTGAATGTGTCTTATCGTAAGGAACAATAATATATATGGTTTAGGGGTGTGGATCTGTAAGGTTTCCGAGATAATGGGCCTTTAATGAAGTGGAGGGGATGGGGCAAGGCCCCGGCGCATCCCGCATCCAGTGAATGCATCTTATCATAAAGAACAAGAATATATATGGTTTAGGGGAGGGGATCTAAACGGTTTCTGAGATATATGGCCTTTTATGTAGTGGAGGGGGTGGGACATGGGGCCTCCAGGTTAGTGTAACTGAATGTGTCTTATCATAAGGAACAAGAATATATATGGTTTAGGGGTGGGGATCTGTAAGGTTTTGGAGTTATGGCCATCACAAGGTTATATTGTCAGGGGAGAATACTCAAAAACCATGGCACCCAGAGTTGTGGTTCTTGTGCATGACAGACCGTCTCGGCCTTGTGAACAACTGTGCCAGGTATCATCGATATATATTAAAGGGTATTGGAGTTATGGCCATCACAAGGTAGTCACTCAATTTTATTGGATGGGGAGATAACTCAAAAACCATGACAACCAGAGTTGTGGTTCTTGTGCATGACACCCCGTCTCAGCCTTGTGAACAACTGTGCCAGATACCATCAACATACCTCAAAGGGTATTGGAGTTATGGCCATCACAAAGTAGTCATTCTATTTTATTAAAATGGGAGATAACTCAAAAAGTATGCAATCCAGAGTTCTGGTTCTTGCGCATGACACGCCGTCTCAGCCTTGTGAACAATTGTGCCAAGAACCATCAATGAATCTCAAAGGGTATAGGAGTTATGGCCATCACAAGGTTGCGTCTACGGACGGACGGACAGACGGACGGACGCCAGGCTGATCGCTATATCCCCCGAACCTATTCGGTCAGGGGATAAAAACCAAAAACAGAGACCATATGGGAACCATATTTACCTGGATACTTGTCGCGTAAAGAGCCATTCCTGCAATTCCTAAGCAACATAATCCTGGACACAGTAGCCATGGGGTACCTGAAAAGCAGAGCTGGCTCAGTAAAAATTAATTCAGTTTCAGGTTTTCTGTAGAGCGGAGGAAACAAGTTGAAACTAAGTGTAAAATGTTATCCATTTACTGTTTATTGCTAAAATTATCGCTTTTATTCGTTTATTTGAATTGAGGTTTAACGACCCCATCAACACTATTTAGGTAATTTTGGAGACATTGCTTCCAATTTCGTGGGACTTTTACCCGATATTGAGATGAAATGACATCTCAAGCCCTGCCACCCAATAAAACCGAAAGGCTTATATGCATTGGACAGTCTGACTCACACCACTTTGCCTGGGCAGACATAGTCCTTCTAAGCGATTTACCAGTACTCAGGTATGGTCAGATTCAGCTATGCGTGGAAGCACCATACAGCCAAATCTATGTCTCCAAGCCCCGATGGGCGGGGCGGTTAAACTCTTACTCTCTTCTCTTTGACAGACATGGTTGCAAAACAATTTTAAATACACAATGCACGAAAACATTCACATGTATCTAAACATGATTGAAATGATTCTTAAAATTAAATTTGATAAATAACAAACTAACAAACAATTAAATAAATACAGTAAAATTTCTATATACAGACCACCTTTGTCTGGTTTCTGACCAGAGGACACTGTATGCAGAAAACAAAAAGAAAAAAATCTGCAGCCTTCTAAATAAGTTTTTGAAAGCAGAATTAGTCATAAGTTTAGGTGGTCTTGATAGCGGAATTTTACTGTACAGTGAAATTTCGCTATTAAGACCATAAAAAATGTTGGTTAACGCTATCCACTGTACAATTCGGTTGTTTGCAGACGACACAAGTCTTTCTATTATTGTCGATAACCCGATCGAAATGGCTCAATTTTTAAATGCCGATCTTGAAAAGATACACCAATGGGCCAAAAAGTGGCTAGTCAGCTTTAATCCAGCAAAGTCCGAAGCTCTCCTGCTTTCTCGCAAAGTCAATAAACCTAACCACCCTCCAGTCACCATGAACAATCAAGCAATTATTGAAGTCAACACACACAAACATTTAGGTCTTATATTCTCTAGTGACTGCACGTGGCATGACCACCTGGATGAAATTAGATCCAAGGCATGGAAAAGAATCAATGTCATGCGTAAACTAACCTTCTTACTCGACAGAAAATCTCTTCAAACTATTTATTTTTCATTCATTAGACCCCTTTTAGAGTATGCCGATGTCAAACTGGAGAAAATTCAGACCGAGGCAGCCCGTATAGTAACCGGCGCAACAAGGCTTGTATCGCTTAATAATCTCTATACTGAAACGGGATGGGAAACGTTGGCCTCCAGAAGACAGAAGCACAAAATTACAACGTTTTATAAAATCTATCATGGTATATCTCCAGTATATCTGTCCTCACTCTTACCACCCACGATCGGAGAAAACGTCTCATAAAATCTTCGTAATCACAACAATGTACGATTTAAAGCCATTCGCAGCTCTACTATAATTCTTTTCTTCCAAGTGCTGTGAGAACTTGGAATTCCTTATTTGAGGAGACCAGACTTTGCACTTCTACAGCTTCACTAAAACAGCATCTAAACCAGGACGTTAACCCTTCACCTCGCTTCTACAATGAAGGGAATCGCCTCGGTCAAATTCTTCATAGTCGACTGAGGACCAACTGCAGTTCCTTTCTCAAAGGACATTGTTCAAAATGCACCTTGTACATGTGGTCTTATCGAAGATACCAAACATTTTCTTCTTCACCGTCCCCTCTATCACAACACCAGGAACGATATGTTACGGTCTGTTTTTCAGCTTTGTCAGCCCAGCCTTGATATCCTCCTCTACGACGATCCAAATCTTAATCACCATGAAAATACGCAAATATTTATTTTTCTGTTCATAACTATATTTTGAAAACTAAAAGGTTTCATTCGATAAGATGACATAAGAAACAAACACAAATTAATCTTAGCCGATGTATTCTGTCTAGAGTTCTAGTAAACTCTACGTGCTCAAGTACGTATAGCATATGCAAAGATACATGTACCTTTGATAAGTATGGTCAACAGCGCAATAGATACCAGTAGGAACTGGATGTTAGTTTGTCCCCGTGGAGCACCCCCCCCCCCCCACACACACACACACAGTTCTAGTTTTGTAGTCTCATGTTACTGTATTACCTCTTGTAAATTATGGATATTCGTATATCACCAACAATGCTGCAAATGTGTGATGGTTCCCAACGGGCGTTCGTGATGGAAATGTGCTGCGACGTTGTGACGTCGAAATGTTGTTGATGCAGTGTCGTAATGTCCAACCTCGACCCACTTGGGAACCACTATCGCCTTTGAACAGCATAATTAATTCTTTCGCAATCGACAATTGCCTTGATGTATCTCTGTTGTACCATTGACAACTATCTAGGGATACAGATTCGTATAAGTCCTTGACTTTCTTCTGAATCCCTTTTGTATTATGTCATTTATTTACACTTTGTATTTGTATGTTTGCTATACGAATAAAATGTTTAAACCAAAAATTGAGACCAATTTTGTTTGAAAAATCTTATTTAGAAAGTTTCAGTTATTCTTTGTTTGTCTTTTCTGCATACCGTGTCCTCTGGTCAGAGACCACCTTTGGGACTGTTCAAAAGTGGTCTTAAAGAAAGTGGTCTTAAAGAACAAGGCGGTTCTAACGAGAACCCCGATCTATGTTCAAAGCATTAATAAGAAAAGGTATGACTATTTTTACCAGAAAAAAGGTTCTATTAAGAAACAGTGGAGATTATATTATCTCACATGAGTGTGCTATCTTAATCAAGAACATATTCACCTACCTCGAGTGGCATATCCTATACATAGTACAGCTATAACATAAACAAGTCTGAAAAAGAAAATATATATGACATGTTCAGGGGACCCTCCTTGTATTTATAGTGCTTATAAACCCTACTGGTTTCATTGGGCAGCAGGGATTGAGATGTCATTTCATCTCAATGTCGGGTAAATCAAGACCGCGAACAGTAACTTTTTCCGTACGGTAGTGAGAATAATAATTACTCCCTTGCATTCGAATCGCGACAAACAATTTCGGCCCAGTTCGAGTTCGTAGTTGCTTAGTGCCAAATAATGGCTAAATTATACTCTACTCGTGATTGGAAAAGCGATTCGTTTATTTATATAAATGCAAAAACGCTGGTTTTAGATTAAGAAATAAAAGAATGCAACAGATAAACAGCATGTTCCTCTAACAAGAACCCGCTTTCACAAAAATCATATAACCTATACTTAAGGGTACATTTTGCCATTTTCGAACGACATAAACTTATTCACAACAATCAAAACGCCATTTGAACAAACAAAATGACAAAAAGACAACAAACATACTTGTTTGTAGAAATTATGGGATGAACAAGTGAATCGAGCAAAAAATATTGCAAAACAGTCATAATTTTCTACTTATTTGACACAGTTTGAACCCATATGGGAGCCCTTCCAGGGAATGTGACACAATCACATCCCTATTTCCATACAGCTTGTTTCTACTTAATCGATAATTATAACATTTCCCAGAAAATAAGGGGCTGGATATCGAAGAAAACAAACTGAAAATTCAACATGTGAACAAATACAGCCCCTTACCACGGGGTGTGACATAACCATACCCATATTTTATTGTGTCTAGCTAGGGAATTCATCTACTCGATAGACATAAAGGTTCCAGAAAATAAGGGGCTGAGTATCGGATAAAACATAATGAAGATTCAACGTGACAAAGCTCGATTTTACCGCTCGGTAAGACGTATTACCCCCCCCCCCCCTTTTGCCCCTAACCAGGGGATGTGACACAACCACATCACTATCTTAATACAGCTAGGGTATCTGCCTTCTCAAATAACATAAAAAAATTCCGGAAAATAATGGGCTGGGTATCAGAGAAAACGTTGAAAATTCAACGTGACAAAATTTCGATTTTTCGATTTCCCGCAAAACATATATTTACCCCTATCTGGCCCCAACCAGGGGATGTGGCACGACCATGTCCCGCCTTTTAGTAAAGCTAGGATAGTTTTCTACTCGGTAAGCAGCATAAAGGTGTCCAGAAAATAAGGGACTGAGTATCAGAGAAAACATACTGAAAATTCAACATATGAAAAAATTTCAACTTTACCGCCCCCCCCCCCCCCACCCCACCCCCACCAAAGTCGCATCTAACAAAGGCATGTGACACAACCTCAACCATACTTAAAATAGATATAGATAGGGTATCTATCTACTCGATAAACATAAAGGATTCAAGAAAATAAGGGGCTGGATATCGGAGGAAACAAATTAAAAATTCAATATGTGATAATATCTCGATTTTTACCGTTTCCGCAAGACATATTTACCCCTCATTTGCCCCTAACCGGTCAATGTGACCCCCAATTGGTCCTAACTAGGGGATGTGTCACAATCGCACCCATATTCTGATATAGCCAGGGTATCTATCTACTCGATAAACATAAAGGTTTCTAGAAAATAAGGGGCTGAGTATCTGAAAAGTATGTTGGAAATTCAACGTGACAAGATCTAGATTTTACCGTACCCGCAAGACATATGTACCCCCAATTTTGCCCCTAAGCAGGTGGTGTGACACAATCTTAAGCCTATTTCGATGTAGGCAGGGTATCCATATATTCGATAAAAATTGAGTTTCGAGAAAAAAAAGAAAAGGAATGAAGTTCTGAGAAATAGTATTGTAAATTCAACATGTGACACTATCTGGAATTTAGCCTTCGTGGAAGACACATTTACCGCCAATTGTTACCTCACCCGAGGATGTGAAACATTCACACCCCTATTTTAATATAGCCACCCCTTTTCCGTGAATCAGAATCAGAATCAGAATTGTTACTGGTGACACGTCAAATGACATTCATACACCAGGACCTGTGATATGGGAAGTTAGTCCCTAGCTCTAACCAAAGATGTAAACTTAGCTACACAATCCTCAGCACCTTCAGCCGTCAAAATAATAGAATCGGGAAGGGCATTCCAATCTCTAATGGTTCGGGGGAAAAACGATTCTTTATAAATATCCGTTCTTGCAGTAAGGGTCTGAAACGTCATTGAATGGTGTTTTCTACAGTGCCTAGCCGGGGGAACAAGGTCATCTGTTGGAATGCTGGCAGCACCCTTTAGACCTTTGTGTAAGAGTATGAGCCTACTGTCTCTTCTCCTTTTCTTGAGAGACTCCCATCTTAATTTTCCTAGAATTCCAGTCATGCTCCCAGTTTCAAAGCAACTTGTCTATCTCCTTAATCGATGATTATAACAGTTTTCGGAAAATAAGGGGGTGGAAATCGGAGACAACTATTGAAAATCAACATGTGACAGAATCTCAGTCTGGTCGTTCCCGGCCGTTGGACATTTCCACCCGAAATGGGACCCTTTAAAGAGAATGTGACATAAGCACACCCCTATTTCAACGGTGTTAGCGTATTAATTGAAATCATCTATTTGATTTACATTTCATTGCTATAATGAGTGAAATGTACTTATAAGTTAATAACTACAGATGCAACTGCACTTTTACAACGATCAACAGAATGAGATTTTTTTTTTTTTTGGTTTTACGGCCCTTTCAAGATTATTTCACTCATATCGAGCCGATCGTTAATCAGAGGTGGGCGAAAACCGGAGTACCCGGAGATAAAACAACTGACGTTCCGTTGCAGAACTTGGCCAACACAATGAGAAAATATCTGTACAAATGATCTAACCAACGGCCCCGAATTTGTGTAAAACTTCAGCACTACAAACCTACAGGCTTTTGACCTTTCAGGAGTCGAGTACAAGGGATAGTAGGGACGAGAAATGGAACAGGGAAGGTAGAAAGGGGAGTGGGAATGAAGACGTCTTGACCTGTTACAAGGCTTTATAACCAAAGCGCTACAGAGATGGTTACAGAGCATTGTTTTCTCCCCTCCCTCACTGTTTTCCTCTCCTCAGCCGTTTCCGCCCCCCAAACCCTTCTTCCTTCTTGCCTCCTCCATTTCGGCGTCTCTTTTCCACTTTGTTTGTGGGCCAGTTCATGGAATTTGTTTTAACGGCCCAGTCAATTGTTGAGCTTGTCAGTTTACCTATTCACACCTTTCCTGAGCAGGCTTATAAATACGTAAGCGGCTAACCAGTACAGTGCGCATTCTTCTCACCAGAAACTGACAACTGCCCTTCTTGAATCAGCGGAAGGGAGATAATGACCGTAGAAAAGATTTCATGATCAATCTCCACAATGGAATGTTGACGACCTCGGCAGGTATTGAACCCGCGTCCTCCTGGTGATCAACCAGTCAGACGCGCATCTGAGTTAGCTACCGAGGCCTGTTCATCGAAGAAAATCGTTCTATACAGGTTGAGTATTCCTTCTTGAACAAATCTCTCTCTCTCTCTCTCTCTCTCTCTCTCTCTCTCTCTCTCTCTCTCTCTCTCTCTCTCTCTCTCTCTCTCTCTCTCTCTCTCTCTATTTTACCGTTCCCGTAAGTCATATTTACCTCGAATGCGCCAGGGGATTTGACACGACCACGCCCATATTTCAATGTAGCTAGGATTTTTAAATCCTCAATAAACATATAAAGTTTTCCAGTTGTGATTATCTTAAAAAAAAAGAAAATCGGTATATTAAATATCATTAAGATAACTCATCAGTGCGCTACTTTTTCTGATAAAAATCCGTTTTTTTTTCTTACAAATGCTCGAAACATATGCTGTGGGTGCGGTTCTTACGAGTACCCAAAACCTATGTCTTGGAGCAGAGATAAGAAAGGTAATGTATACATCCGTAAACCCCAGTTTTCTCTATATGAAGTGGGGTTTAGGGGGGGGGGGGAGGGTCTTCATTTCACGGTTGGTTGATTTGAGGTTTAACGTCCCCATCAACACCGTAAATGTCATTTTGGAGACATTGCTTCCAATTTTGTGGGACTTTCACCCGACACTGAGATGAAATGACACCTCAAGCCCTGTCGCCAAATGAAACCAATAGGGTTTATTAGCATGGACGGTCCGCCTCGCATCGCGGTTCCTGGACAGGCTTAGATCCTCTAAGCGGTTTACCAGTACTAGTGTGCGGGCCGGAATCAGCTCTGCGTGGAAGCATCGTGCAGCCCATATATTTCTTCAAGCCCGTATGGGCGGGGGCCATGAATGTATGATAAAAGTTCAAATATATGTCATAGGGTATAGGTATATAGCACACTTGTACTGCCTTGCGGGAGTGTTGGCCTGTCGATCTGGTGGACCGGGTTCGATCCCCGGCCGGGTAAAGGTGATTAGCATTTGTGTTCACGTAATGTAGTCCAGATTTTCTACGAACTGCTTACTCGAGACACTTTGAACCCCTATGGTGTCCCTTCCATGAAATGTAGCAGAATCGCAACCCTATTTCCGTGCTGCTAGTGTATCTACATACTCGAAATTTATAACAGTTTCCAGAAATATCCAGCCAGCAAAGAATTTCAGGGGCAGCGTCGGGTCGACAGCGATACGACGTGGTAACGTCGTTTCGCTGTCGGCCCGCTATCGCGTGCTAGCCGGGTAGCAAGGGGCTGGCTATCGGAGAATAAACTTTGAAATTTAAACATGTGATAAATCTTGATTTCCGTTCCCGTAAGGCACATTCACTTCAACCCCCCCCCCCCTCCCAAAGTGCACCTTACCCGGTGAAGTGACATAACCACACCTGTATTTTAATATAGCTGGGGTATATCTGCTACTGTGTTCGTAGAAAACAAAAGGCTGAGTATGTTAAAAAAAAAAAAAAAAAAGAAAAAAGAAATTCGGTGTAATCGAAATAAGCCGGATTTTCTGCTTAAACTCGAGACCCCTTCGAGGGAATGTCACAGAGTGCTTTGCGTGGTAAAATGGGTGGGATTAGCCTGCGTGTTTGCGATTGAACGCATTGCTTTTGTTTGAATTGAAGTTTAACTTCCCTGTCAACACACTTTACTTTTCTTTTTTACTGCCATACGCCCTCGTGGACATTTTAGGCATGTGCGCCGTGCTTAGAGACGTTGCTTCCAATATTTGTGTGACTTCACCCAATATTACGATGAAATGACATCTTAAGCCTGTCGTCCATGAAGCCAAATGGGCTTATATGCATTTGTTGGTCTGACGCGCCATTTCTGCTGGACAGGCTCAGTCCGTCTAAGTGGTTTACCAGTACTCATGTGAGGTCAGTTTAAGCTCTGCGTGGAAGCACCATGAAAAAAAAATCTCCAAGCCGGAATAGGCGTGCTGGTGGGTGTGTGTGGAGCGGGTAATGAACTGATGCATTGGTCGAGGATCGTAAGTGATTACATTATAAAGGTTCTCTTTGGAAATATTTGTGGGCCCTGAAAAGGGCCATTTGTGGATGGAGTGAAGTCCTACTCCGACTGTAGGAAAGCTCGCTTGATGCCCTTCCGATACTCCTTTAGACCTCGCTTCTCTGAGAGATGGACCAAATCCCTGCTGTACAATGGCGATGGACCCGCATTCACAAGAGGGGTGGGCCGGAATGCACTGGCGATAAAGAAGTGTATGAACCACCGACCAAGACGTCTCTGGAGAGCTCGATTGATGGTCTTCCTCTTTTCATCGTACACCGCCACTGTCAGATCCGGATCACGAGATCTCGAAACATGTCCTCTTGGTAAAATTTCGCCCACAAAAACCCGTCGTACACCTGCCTCCAACAGTTCATCCCGCATGCTAATTATGTCAGCTACTAAGTCCCCTCAGGTGTTTTGGTATCGATGGAGTTTCCACCAACGTGCAAGAAGGCCTGTGTTGGAGATGTTTTTCAGTTCTGTCCATTTATGGTGTTTCTTGGCAGCAGAGAGAGTCAAACCAGGAACTCCGAAGTACCTAACATCAACGCCCAGGGCGTGGATGTCTGGGCGTTGATGTTCAATCGAGCTTGTCCCATCCTGTGAACATAAGAGTCACCAAATACTGCAAGTTTCTCCATTCTGTCAGTATGTCACTCATGTGAGGCGACTAAACGGGAATTACGACTAAGTCGGAAAAACTAAAGACTATCTCGGAAAACTTCTATCAGGCGCTTAAATAGGAAATACGGCTATATGAGAAAATACATCTACATGAGAAAACAATGCCTAGGTAGGCAAGATTGCGCTCATTCCGGGTGGTATCACGAAAGAGGTAGTGAATTTTTCGTTACTGCTACCCATTTACACGTGGGTGGAGAGGGGCGGTGTCATTAATTGTCTCGCCCAAGGACACATCTCGCCATCGGTGGCCCGATTTGAACTGACAATTGCAACCTCTCGATCATATTAAAGTCGAACGCGGTAATTTTTCTGTTATATGCTCAAAACAGAGATTGTGGGAACTCTTCGAGGCGATTCTAACGAGTACCAAAATATATGTTTTTAACAGATATAAGAAAATAATTTATACCGCAACCAGGCATTCTAGTAACCTGATAAAGGGGGTCGAATATCTGCACGCTATTATCGGTAGTGACCTATAATTAGAGATTATCACATGGGATTTTGGTTATCGCCCGATGTATCAACCCGAGACCCCATTATCTGCCCGAAGGCTTTAGCCTGAGGGCAGATAATGGTCGAGGGTTGATACAGAGGGCGATAACCAAAACCCCATGTTATAATTTGTTTATCACATATTCAGATCCTATTCTTACTGTGTTTGACGTTCATAAATTGAAAAAAAAAGTGATAAAAAGCGTGATTCAAGCAAAAAAGCGCGTAACGTCACGCCTAACTATTCGCGTTACATCATGTAATTGGCAACGTCACAATAACGTCATGAGTGGGCTGATAAGGTAGCATTACACTAAATGCTGGGAGGTACCGGGTTTTATCACTTTGGGACAGAGCTTTTAGTTGCGTTCTAAATACCAGACTTGCTTCCATTGGATATATATCCCATGTTTTATTTCAATGTGAGAAAATGATAGGTATAAGGGACTAAAATGATGCATGTTTTATAAATATATCTGCAAGTTCAAAGAAATTTTTGCTGATTTTATATGGTCACCCCTCCTTTAAAAATGTTGGTTTTATTTACTCCGTTCTAGCAGGTAAACAACCATGGTTGACTGTAACTTGAAAATGAGCCGAACAACATGTGGATTTTTTCTCATTAACTTGTTGGGCTAGGATGGCTCTATAAACAAGTAAGGTTTGAAAAGTTTTGTATGTGTAGTTTTTGTGGGAGCAGGTAAAAGGTTACTATTGTCGCCTATGGAAAAAATTTAGTGGAAAGCTCCCATAACCGCTGTCCGTTCAAAATACACTGTTTCCGGTTATCAGACCGGGCGGGCTGATAACCGGAAATGGAAACAAGCATTATCACACATGCAAAACATGGGTTATTGTGTTAAATATAGTACTGAATATGTGATAATACCTTCTACTGACCAAAAATACGTCTAGTGACCGTTTATAGACCGGATCTACTTTTCAGGTCACTAATTTGCAAATGTAAACAATAACATGCAACCTTTTATATACGAAAAAACAACCAAATAGCAAGTTATAAACTTTGCAATATTTATTTAAACAATTTTTCAGAAATGCAAGCTACATTCTTACCTGCTCGGGCTTTCCGGGTTTGAATGGTCCGTTGGAATAATTGCGCATTGCTACTGTGGTTGCGTCTCAACCTCGAAAATAATTTCTAAAGCTAAAATAAACTATTTATTTGCAGATTTTCATACAGAATTTAAAGCGCTGAGAAACATTTATTCGAGCGTCCATGTTGTTTCCAACGTCTGCGTGGCGCGGTGACGTCAGAAACTTAGCACTATTTGACGTCACGTTCTACAACGTGTGCGCACCATAGCACTGGATGTCGTTTAACATGCAGCACTGTCTGCTATCTTATTTGCTTAAATTTGCTTAATTATTGCGAAATCTCTTGATTGTTTTGAGTTGCGGTATAAACTAAATACATGATTAGTGTCTTTAATAATAAAATATAATCGTGTTTCTGTGATTTGAAAATCGGTTCAAAAACAAAACATTTTATGCTTAAAGTTGAGTTTCTGAAAAGAAAATCTGGCTACGATTCTTAAATAAAATAATCTTTGATGATAAAACTGTCAATTCTGACAACGATATTTTATGGGAATGTAAGTCCTTTTGTGCCATTTGATGCCAATACATGTACCAGAGATGTGAGAATTGGATTAAACATATTTATTTCAATAGAATAATGTTTTACGAATCAACATATAGGCATGATACTATATATAACAGAACAGAACAATCTCTCGTGTCACACACATAGCATAGAATACCAGGTTTTTCCTTGCCACATGTTATGACAATTTAAGCTAAGTGTTGTCAAATTTATATAGTCTACCCGTAAATTAACCATTTTTTTTTTTTTTTGTTAATTTGATACTCAGAAGTTATTACACCTTAAGTTCGATTCTGATGGCACTTTATATAATCCGTTTTGGATAAGTGGAATGATATATGATAAATGAGTTTTTAATGTATTTCCAAAGTATTCCTGATAATTAATGTAAAACAAAAATCGGGAAGTACTGCAACGGAAGTTCAGGTTTAATTCCGGGTTCTCCTGATATCGTCCACCTCTGATTAACGGCGGACTCAAAATAAGTGGAATAATCTTGAAAGAACCGTAAAACTAAATATAAAAAAGAAACTTATGGACCTTTTCATTTCATTTATAAACCGTGGGCAAGGCTACATCAAAACCTATTTTTTCTTTTGCTTGAAAGGCAGCTCGAGCCTCAGAGTGGGCTGGCCAATTATACTAAATTCTATCTTCTTGCCCGTAAGATAATGACTTTGCAGTAGCAGAGAAATAGCATGTTCTGCACTCCAACTCCTTTGGTCTAAGATACACCTTACATGACATGATAGTAAAAACAGCAACAACAGCAACCCTTCAAACTATCCAGTAATAATTAATACTTTGAGCAAAATAACGAGTACAGACTTATCAGTTCCACAAACTTCCCACCTGCATGTCAATTAAATGATATAGTGTACATGAGACAGAAAGCAGAAGGCTTATCTGGTGAATGACATACATATCGCTGCTTTCTTCTCTGCTACTTTCTGCGTTCTGGCATGTCGCGAGGAACGGGAACATTGTTGGTCTCACAAGACATTACAGCGAGGAACGGGATATGAGATAGTCTAACAACGACACAACATAGAGGAACGGGAGTTTACGTGGCCAAGCAATGACACTAAAAAGGGTAAAAGGTCTAAAGGTGGTCTGACTATGACACTACAGAAGGGAAAGGGACATAAGATGGTCTGGAATGACACTACTTGGAGGAACGGACATTAAATGGTCTGACAATGACACTACAGACAGGAACGGGACTTTAGATGGCCTGACAATGACAATACGTGGAGGAACGGGACATCAGATGGTCTGACAATGACACTACAGAGAAAAACGGGACATTAGATGGTCTGACAATGACATTACATGGAGGAACGGGACATTAGATGGTCTGACAATGATACTACATGGAGAAACGAGATATTAGATGGTCTGACAATGACACTACATGGAGGAACGGGACATTAGATGGTCTGACAATGACACTACATAGAGGAACGGGATATTAGATGGTCTGACAATGACACTACAGAGAGAAACGGGACATAAGATGGTCTGACAATGACACTACAGAGAGGAACGGGACGTTAGATGGTCTGACAATGACACTACGGAGAGGAACGGGATATTAGATGGTCTGACAATGACACTACAGAGAGTAACGGGATATTAGATGGTCTGACAATGACACTACAGACAGGAACGGGAGATCAGATGGTCTGACAATGACACTACATGGAGGAACGGGACATTAGTTGGTCTGACAATGACACTACATGGAGAAACGGGATATTAGATGGTCTGACAATGACACTACAGAGAGGAACGGGACATTGGGTGGTCTGACAATGACATTACTTGAAGGAACGGGATATTAGATGGTCTAGCAATGACACTACAGAAAGGAACGGGATATTATATGATCTGACAATGACACTACAGAGAGGAACGGGATATTAGATGGTCTGACAATGACACTACATGGAGGAACGGGATATTAGATGGTCTCACAATGACACTACAGATAGGAACGGGACATCAGATGGTCTGACAATGACACTTCATGGAGGAACGAGATATTAGATGGTATGACAATGACACTACAGAGAGGCACGGGATATTAGATGGTCTGACAATGACACTACTTGGAAGAACGGGGTATTAGATGGTCTCACAATGACACTACAGAGAGGAACGGGAGATTTGATGGTCTGACAATGACATTACTTGGAGGAACGGGATATTAGATGGTCTGACAATGACACTACAGAGAGGAACGGGACATTAGATGGTCTGACAATGACACCACAGAGAGGAACGGGACATTAGATGGTCGGACAATGACACTACAGAGATAAACGGGACATTAGATGGTCTGACAATGACACTACATGGAGGAACGGGACATTAGATGGTCTGACAATGACACTACATAGAGGAACGGGATATTAGATGGTCTGACAATGACACTACAGATAGGAACGGGACATCAGATGGTCTGACAATGACACTACATGGAGGAACGGGACATTAGATGGTCTGACAATGACACTACAGAGAGGAATGGGACATTGGATGGTCTGACAATGACATTACTTGGGGGAACGGGATATTAGATGGTCTAGCAATGACATTACAGAAAGGAACGGGATATTATATGATCTGACAATGACACTACAGAGAAGAACGGGATATTAGATGGTCTAACAATGACACTACATGGAGGAACGGGATATTAGATGGTCTGACAATGACACTACAGATAGGAACGGGACATCAGATGGTCTGACAATGACACTTCATGGAGGAACGAGATATTAGATGGTATGACAATGACACTACAGAGAGGCACGGGATATCAGATGGTCTGATAATGACACTACTTGGAAGAACGGGGTATTAGATGGTGTGACAATGACACTACAGAGAGGAACGGGAGATTTGATGGTCTGACAATGACATTACTTGGTGGAACGGGATATTAGATGGTATGACAATGACACTACAGAGAGGAACGGGACATTAGATGGTCTGACAATGACACTACAAAGAGGAACGGGACATTAGATGGTCTGACAATGACACTACAGAGATAAACGGGACATTAGATGGTCTGACAATGACACTACATGGAGGAACGGGACATAAGATGGTCTGACAATGACACTACATGGACGAACGGGACATTAGATGGTCTGACAATGACACTACAGAGAGGAACGGAATATTAGATGGTCTGACAATGACACTACATGGAGGAACGGGACATTAGATGGTCTGACAATGACACTACATGGAGAAACGGGATATTAGATGGTCTGACAATGACACTGCAGAGAGGAACGGGACATTGGGTGGTCTGACAATGACATTACTTGGAGGAACGGGATATTAGATGGTCTAGCAATGACACTACAGAAAGGAACGGGATATTATATGATCTGACAATGACACTACAGAGAGGAACGGGATATTAGATGGTCTGACAATGACACTACATGGAGGAACGGGATATTAGATGGCCTGACAATGACAATACGTGGAGGAACGGGACATCAGATGGTCTGACAATGACACTACAGAGAAAAACGGGACATTATATGGTCTGACAATGACATTACATGGAGGAACGGGACATTAGATGGTCTGGCAATGATACTACATGGAGAAACGAGATATTGGATGGTATGACAATGACACTACATGGAGGAACGGGACATTAGATGGTCTGACAATGACACTACATAGAGGAACGGGATATTAGATGGACTGACAATGAAACTACATGGAGAAACGGGATATTAGATGGTTTGACAATGACACTACAGATAGGAACGGGACATTGGGTGGTCTGACAATGACACTACAGAGAAGAACGGGACGTTAGATGGTCTGACAATGACACTACGGAGAGGAACGGGATATTAGATGGTTTGACAATGACACTACAGATAGGAACGGGACATTGGGTGGTCTGACAATGACACTACAGAGAAGAACGGGACGTTAGATGGTCTGACAATGACACTACAGAGAGTAACGGGATATTAGATGGTCTGACAATGACACTACAGACAGGAACGGGAGATCAGATGGTCTGACAATGACACTTTATGGAGGAACGGGACATTAGATGGTCTGACAATGACACTACATGGAGAAACGGGATATTAGCTGGTCTGACAATGACACTACAGAGAGGAACGGGACATTGTGTGGTCTGACAATGACATTACTTGGAGGAACGGGATATTAGATGGTCTAGCAATGACACTACATAAAGGAACGGGATATTATACGATCTGACAATGACACTACAGAGAGGAACGGGATATTAGATGGACTGACAATGACACTACATGGAGGAACGGGATATTAGATGGTCTGACAATGACACTACAGATAGGAACGTGACATCAGATGGTCTGACAATGACTCTTCATGGAGGAACGAGATATTAGATGGTATGACAATGACACTACAGAGAGGCACGGGATATTAGATGATCTGACAATGCCACTACTTGGAAGAACGGGGTATTAGATGGTCTAACAATGACACTACAGAGAGGAACGGAGATTTGATGGTCTGACAATGACATTACTTGGAGGAACGGGATATTAGATGGTCTGACAATGACACTACAGAGAGGAACGGGACATTAGATGGTCTGACAATGACACCACAGAGAGGAACGGGACATTAGATGGTCTGACAATGACACTACAGAGATAAACGGGACATTAGATGGTCTGACAATGACACTACATGGAGGAACGGGACATAAGATGGGCTGACAATGACACTACATGGACGAACGGGACATTAGATGGTCTGACAATGACACTACATGGAGGAACGGGATATTAGATGGTCTGACAATGACACTACAGATAGGAACGGGACATCAGATGGTCTGACAATGACACTACATGGAGGAACGGGACATTAGATGGTCTGACAATGACACTACATTGAGGAACGGGATATTAGCTGGTCTGACAATGACACTACAGAGAGGAATGGGACATTGGATGGTCTGACAATGACATTACTTGGAGGAACGGGATATTAGATGGTCTAGCAATGACACTACAGAAAGGAACGGGATATTATATGATCTGACAATGACACTACAGAGAAGAACGGGATATATGATGGTCTGACAATGACACTACATGGAGGAACGGGATATTAGATGGTCTGACAATGACATTACAGATAGGAACGGGACATCAGATGGTCTGACAATGACACTTCATGGAGGAACGAGATATTAGATGGTATGACAATGACACTACAGAGAGGCAAGGGATATTAGATGGTCTGACAATGACACTACTTGGAAGAACGGGGTATTAGATGGTGTGACAATGACACTACAGAGAGGAACGGGAGATTTGATGGTCTGACAATGACATTACTTGGAGTAACGGGATATTAGATGGTATGACAATGACACTACAGAGAGGAACGGGACATTAGATGGTCTGACAATGACACTACAGAGAGGAACGGGACATTAGATGGTCTGACAATGACACTACAGAGATAAACGGGACATTAGATGGTCTGACAATGACACTACATGGAGGAACGGGACATAAGATGGTCTGACAATGACACTACATGGACGAACGGGACATTAGATGGTCTGACAATGACACCACAGAGAGGAACGGGATATTAGATGGTCTGACAATGACACTACATGGAGGAGCGGGACAATAGATGGTTTGACAATGACACTTCATGGAGAAACGGGATATTAGCTGGTCTGACAATGACACTGCAGAGAGGAACGGGACATTGGTTGGTCTGACAATGACATTACTTGGAGGAACGGGATATTAGATGGTCTAGCAATGACACTACAGAAAGGAACGGGATATTATATGATCTGACAATGACACTACAGAGAGGAACGGGATATTCGCTGGTCTGACAATGACACTACATAGAGGAACGGGATATTAGATGGCCTTACAATGACAATACGTGGAGGAACGGGACATCAGATGGTCTGACAATGACACTACAGAGAAAAACGGAACATTATATGGTCTGACAATGACATTACATGGAGGAACGGGACATTAGATGGTCTGGCAATGATACTACATGGAGAAACGAGATATTAGATGGTCTGACAATGACACTACATGGGGGAACGGGACATTAGATGGTCTGACAATGACACTACATTGAGGAACTGGATATTAGATGGTCTGACAATGACACTACAGAGAGAAACGGGACATAAGATGGTCTGACAATGACACTACAGAGAGGAACGGGACGTTAGATGGTCTGACAATGACACAACGGAGAGGAACGGGATATTAGATGGTCTGACAATGACACTACAGAGAGTAACGGGATATTAGATGGTCTGACAATGACACTACAGCCAGGAACGAGAGATCAGATGGTTTGACAATGACACTACATGGAGGAACGGGACATTAGATGGTCTGACAATGACACTACATGGAGAAACGGGATATTAGATGGTCTGACAATGACACTACAGAGAGGAACGGGACATTGGGTGGTCTGACAATGACATTACTTGGAGGAACGGGATAGTAGATGGTCTAGCAATGACACTACAGAAAGGAACGGGATATTATATGATCTGACAATGATACTACAGAGAGGAATGGGATATTAGATGGTCTGACAATGACACTACATGGACGAACGGGACATTAGATGGTCTGACAATGACACTACATGGAGGAACGGGATATTAGATGGTCTGACAATGACACTACAGATAGGAACTTCAGATGATCTGACAATGACACTACATGGAGGAACGGGACATTAGATGGTCTGACAATGACACTACATGGAGGGAAGGGATATAAGATGGTCTGACAATGACACTACAGAGTGGAACGGGACATTGGATGGTCTGACAATGACATTACTTGGAGGAACGGGATATTAGATGGTCTAGCAATGACACTTCAGAAAGGAACGGGATATTATATGATCTGACAATGACACTACAGAGAAGAACGGGATATTAGATGGTCTGACAATGACACTACATGGAGGAACGGGATATTAGATGGTCTGACAATGACACTACAGATTGGAACGGGACATCAGATGGTCTGACAATGACACTTCATGGAGGAACGAGATATCAGATGGTATGACAATGACACTACAGAGAGGCACGGGATATTAGATTGTCTGACAATGACACTGCTTGGAAGAACGGGGTATTAGATGGTGTGACAATGACACTACAGAGAGGAACGGGAGATTTGATGGTCTGACAATGACATTACTTGGAGGAACGGGATATTAGATGGTATGACAATGACACTACAGAGAGGAACGGGACATTAGATGGTCTGACAATGACACTACAGAGAGGAACGGGACATTAAATGGTCTGACAATGACACTACATAGATAAACGGGACATTAGATGGTCTGACAATGACACTACATGGAGGAACGGGACATAAGATGGTCTGACAATGACACTACATGGACGAACGGGATATTAGATGGTCTGACAATGACACTACAGAGAGGAACGGGATATTAGATGGTCTGACAATGACACTACATGGAGGAACGGGACATTAGATGGTCTGACAATGACACTACAGAGAGGAACGGGATATTAGATGGTCTGACAATGACACTACATGGAGAAACGGGATATTAGATGGTCTGACAATGACACTGCAGAGAGGAACGGGACATTGGGTGGTCTGACAATGACATTACTTGGAGGAACGGGATATTAGATGGTCTAGCAATGACACTACAGAAAGGAACGGGATATTATATGATCTGACAATGACACTACAGAGAGGAACGGGATATTAGATGGTCTGACAATGACACTACATGGAGAAACGGGATATTAGATGGCCTGACAATGACAATACGTGGAGGAACGGGACATCAGATGGTCTGACAATGACACTACAGAGAAAAATGGGACATTATATGGTTTGACAATGACATTACATGGAGGAACGGGACATTAGATGGTCTGACAATGATACTACTTGGAGAAACGAGATATTAGATGGTCTGACAATGACACTACATGGAGGAACGGGACATTAGATGGTCTGACAATGACACTACATAGAGGAACGGGATATTAGATGGTCTGACAATGACACTACAGAGAGAAACGGGACATAAGATGGTCTGACAATGACACTACAGAGAGGAACGGGACGTTAGATGGTCTGACAATGACACTACGGAGAGGAACGGGATATTAGATGGTCTGACAATGACATTACAGAGAGTCACGGGATATAAGATGGTCTGACAATGACACTACAGACAGGAACGGGAGATCAGATGGTCTGACAATGACACTACATGGAGGAACGGGACATTAGATGGTCTGACAATGACACTACATGGAGAAACGGGATATTAGATGGTCTGACAATGACACTACAGATAGGAACGGGACATCAGATGGTCTAACAATGACACTTCATGAAGGAACGAGATATTAAATGATATGACAATGACACTACAGAGAGGCACGGGACATTAGATGGTCTGACAATGATACTACATGGAGAAACGAGATATTAGATGGTCTGACAATGACACTACATAGAGGAACGTGACATTAGATGGTCTGACAATGACACTACATAGAGGAACGGGATATTAGATGGTCTGACAATGACACTACAGAGAGGAACGGGACGTTAGATGGTCTGACAATGACACTACGGAGAGGAACGGGATATTAGATGGTCTGACAATGACACTACAGAGAGAAACGGGATATTAGATGGTCTGACAATGACACTACAGACAGGAACGGGAGATCAGATGGTCTGACAATGACACTACATGGAGGAACGGGACATAGGATGGTCTAACAATGACACTACATGGAGAAACGGGATATTAGATGGTCTGACAATGACACTACAGAGAGGAACGGGACATTTGGTGGTCTGACAATGACATTACTTGGAGGAACGGGATATTAGATGGTCTAGCAATGACACTACAGAAAGGAACGGGATATTATATGATCTGACAATGACACTACAGAGAGGAACGGGATATTAGATGGTCTGACAATGACACTACATGGAGAAACGGGATATTAGATGGTCTGACAATGACACTGCAGAGAGGAACGGGACATTAGATGGTCTGACAATGACACTACATGGAGGAACGGGACATAAGTTGGTCTGACAATGACACTACATGGACGAACGGGACATTAGATGGTCTGACAATGACACTACATGGAGGAACGGGATATTAGATGGTCTGACAATGACACTACAGATAGAACGGGACATCAGATGGTCTGACAATGACACTACATGGAGGAACGGGACATTAGATGGTCTGACAATGACACTACATGGAGGAACGGGATATTAGATGGTCTGACAATGACACTACAGAGAGGAACGGGACATTGGATGGTCTGACAATGACATTACTTGGAGGAACGGGATATTAGATGGTCTAGCAATGACACTGCAGAAAGGAACGGGATATTATATGATCTGACAATGACACTACAGAGAAGAACGGGATATTAGATGGTCTGACAATGACACTGTATGGAGGATTGGGATATAAGTTGGTCTGACAATGACACTACAGATAGGAACGGGACATCAGATGGTCTGACAATGACACTTCATGGAGGAACGAGATATTAGAGATGGTATGACAATGACACTACAGAGAGGCACGGGATATTAGATGGTCTGACAATGACACTACTTGGAAGAACGGGGTATTAGATGGTGTGACAATGACACTACAGAGAGGAACGGGAGATTTGATGGTCTGACAATGACATTACTTGGAGGAACGGGATATTAGATGGTATGACAATGACACTACAGAGAGGAACGGGACATTAGATGGTCTGACAATGACACTATAGAGAGGAACGGGACATAAGATGGTCTGACAATGACACTACAGAGATAAACGGGACATTAGATGGTATGACAATGACACTACATGGAGGAACGGGACATAAGATGGTCTGACAATGACACTACATGGACGAACGGGACATTAGATGGTCTGACAATGACACCACAGAGAGGAACGGGATATTAGAATGTCTGACAATGACACTACATAGAGGAACGGGACATTAGATGGTCTGACAATGACACTACATGGAGAAACGGGATATTAGATGGTCTGACAATGACACTGCAGAGAGGAACGGGACATTGGGTGGTCTGACAATGACATTACTTGGAGGAACGGGATATTAGATGGTCTAGCAATGACACTACAGAAAGGAACGGGATATTATATGATCTGACAATGACACTACAGAGAGGAACGGGATATTAGATGGTCTGACAATGACACTACATGGAGGAACGGGATATTAGATGGCCTGACAATGACAATACGTGGAGGAACGGGACATCAGATGGTCTGACAATGACACTACAGAGAAAAACGGGACATTATATGGTCTGACAATGACATTACATGGAGGAACGGGATATTAGATGGTCTGACAATGACACTACAGAGAGGAACGGGACATTAGATGGTCTGACAATGACACTACACAGAGAAACGGTATATTAGATGGTCTGACAATGACACTACATAGAGGAACGGGATATTAGATGGTCTGACAATGACACTACAGAGAGAAACGGGATATTAGATGGTCTGACAATGACACTACAGAGAGAAAAGGGACATTAGATGGTCTGACAATGACACTACATGGAGGAACGAGATATTAGATGGTCTGACAATGACACTACAAAGAGGAACGGGATATTAGATGGTCTGACAATGACACTACATTGAGGAACGGAACATTAGATGGTCTGACAATGACACTATATGGAGGAACGGGATTTTAGATGGTCTGACAATCACACTACATGGAGGAACGAGATATTAGATGGTCTGACAATGACATTACAGAGAGAAACGGGACATAAGATGGTCTGACAATGACACTACATGGAGGAACGGGACATTAGATGGTCTGACGATGACACTGCAGAGAGGAACGAGATATAAGATGGTCTGACAATGACACTTTCTTTCTATCTTCCGATACTACTAAACCTCATAAGAGGACAACAGAAGGGTAGGACAACAGAAGGATGACCACCTCAAGTCCTTTTTCCATGTGTAGTGTTATCTTTTCTACGGTCATTATCTCCCTTCCGCTGATTCAAGAAGGGCAGTTGTCAGTTTCTGGCGTAAGAATGTTCACTGAACTGGTTAACCGCTTACGTATAAGCCTGCCCAAGAAAGTGTGGATAGGTAACTGACCGGCTCAAAAATGACCTAAAATAGTGTTGACTGGGCCGTTAAACTCCAATACAAACAAACAAACAAACAATGTGTAGTGTTATTGACAGACCACCTATAGTCCCGTTCCTTTCTGTTGTGTCATTTTCAGACCTCCTAATGTCCCGTTACCCTCTGTAGTGTCAATGCCAGACCTGCATAGTCCCGTTTCTCATTGTAGTGTCATTGCCAGACCACCATAAGTCCAGTTCTTGTCTGTACTGCCATTGCAAGACACCTAAAGTCCTTTCTGTCTCTGTAGTGTCATTATCAGACCACCGATATAGTCCTGTTCCTCTATGAAGTGTCATTGCCAGACCACCTGTAGTCCCGTTCCTCTCTGTAGTGTGATTGTCAGACAACCTATAGTCCTGTTCCTCGCTGAAGTGTCATTGCTGGGCCACCTATAGTCCCAATGCCCACTGTAATGGCCACTTATAGTCCATTCCTTCACCTTTATGTTTATCAAATAGATATATACCCTTGCCACATCGTTATAGGGATGCGGTAGTGTCACATCCCTCAGTTAGGGGCCAATAGGGATAATTTTTTCTTCCGGGATCGGAACGGACAACCGCCCTTCTTGAATCAGTGAAGGGAGATCAATCTCCACGAAAGAATGTTGCCGACCCCGGCAGGTATCGAGCCCACGCTCTCGACGCGCATCCGACTGAGCTATCGACCGAGGCCAGTTCATCGAAGAAAATCTTTTTGCACAGGTTGAGTTTTCCTAGTTGAATTTACATGTTTGTGAACCTCTCTCTCTCTCTCTCTCTCTCTCTCTCTCTCTCTCTCTCTCTCTCTCTCTCTCTCTCTCTCTCTCTCTCTCTCTCAGAAGCCTTTGAGGTGTAGTGGTTAAGCCTAGAGGCCTCATACACGCGCTATCCTGAGTTCGATCCCAGGCTACTACATACTTTCGGATGAGTTTTAAAACCGAGGTCCCGTTCATTATTGTACATGTTTGCATGTATGTGTGTATTGAACATTATTATTAATAAATACTGTTTAAACAAACTGAGGTCCCGTCTCCGTAGGACCTTAGCTGTTGTTGGGAAAAAACAAAAACAAAAACACTAAAACTCTCTCTCTCTCTCTCTCTCTCTCTCTCTCTCTCTCTCTCTCTCTCTCTCTCTCTCTCTCTCTCTCTCTCTCTCTCTCTCTCTCTCTCTCTCTCTCTCTCAGGTTAGGGAGTAGTGGTTATGAAAGAAGAAGTAATGTTATGGTTATAGAAGTGTTCGTAGAAGTATAAGTTGTTGTTGTTGAAGCTTTGTATTGGTCATTGTAAAAATGCCGTTGCATTTGTAGATATAAACAGTTATGCAAGAGTTATCGTTTAGAAATCACTGCATACAGTAAGGTGCAGACAGTAAGGACTGCATTGATACAAGTATATAAAGAAATTGATATGTTTCCTGCGATTTTCAGCTCCTTATTTTCTGGAAACCCTTGTGTTTATCGAGTAGATTGGTATCCTGACAACATCCCCCGGTTAGGGGCCAAATGATGGTAATTTGTCATACGCGAAGTCGCGAACAATAACATCGGGATTTTGTCTCATGCTGAATTTTCTGTATGTTTTCTTTGATACTCAGCCCCTTATTTTCTTCAAACCTTTATGTTTATCGAATAGACAGGTACCCTGGCTACATCGAAATAGGGATGTGGTTCTGTCACATCCCCTTATTAAGGGCCTTTGTGGGGTTGGGTAAAAATGTCTTACGAGAACGGTAAATTCAAGATTTTGTCACAAGATGAATTTTCAAATTGTCTTCTCCAATACTCAGCCCCTTATTTTATGCAAACCTTCATGTTTATCGAATAGATAGCTACCCTGGCTACATCGTTATAGGGGTGCGGTTGTGTCACATCCCCCGGTTGGGGGCCAATAGGGAGTTGATATGTCTTACGGGAACGGTGAAATCGAGATTTTATCACATGTTTAATTTTCAATATCTTTTAATCGATACTCATCCCCTTATTTTCTGGAAACCTTTATGTTTATCAAATAGATAGATACCCTGGCTACATCGTTATATGGGTGCGGTTGTGTCACATCCCCCAGTTAGGGGCCAATATTGAGCTGATATGTCTTACGGGAACGGTAAAATCTAGACTTTATCACAAGTTGAATTTTTTATATCTTTTAATCGATACTCGACCCCTTACTTTCTGGAAACCTTTATGTTTATCAAATAGATAGATACTCTGGCTACATCGTTATATGGGTGCGTTTGTGTCACATCCCCCGGTTAGAGGCCAATATGGAGCTGATATGTCTTACGGGAACGGTGAAATCGAGATTTTATCACATGCTGAATATTCAATATCTTTTAATCAATACTCAGCCCCTTATTTTCTGGAAACCTATATATTTATCAAATAGATAGATACCCTGGCTACATCGTTATATGGGTGCGGTTGTGTCACATCCCCCGGTTAAGGGCCAATAGGGAGCTGATATGTCTTACGGGAACGGTGAAATCGAGATTTTATCACATGTTGAATTTTCAATATCTTTTAATCGATACTCAGCCCCTTATTTTCTGGAAACCTTTATGTTTATCAAATAGATATATTACCTGGCTACATCGTTATATGGGTGCGGTTGTGTCACATCCCCCGGTTAGGGGCCAATAGGGAGCTGATATGTCTTACGGGAACGTTGAAATCTAGATTTTATCAAAAGTTGAATTTTCAATATCTTTTAATCGATACTCAGTCCCTTATTTTGTGGAAACCTTTATGTTTATCAAATAGATAGATACCCTTTGTACATCGTTATAGGGTTGAGGTTGTGTCACATCCCCCGGTTAGGGGCCAATAGGGAGTTGATACGTCTTACGGGAACGGTGAAATCGAGATTTTATCACATGTTGAATGTTCAATATCTTTTAATCGATACTCAGCCCCTTATTTTCTGGAAACCTTTATGTTTATCAAATAGATAGATACCCTGGCTACATCGTTATAGGGGTGAGGTTGTGTCACATCCCCCGGTTAGGGGCCAATTGGGAGCTGATACGTCTTACGGGAACGGTGAAATCGAGATTTGATCACATGTTGAATATTCAATATCTTTTAATCGATACTCAACCCCTTATTTTCTGGAAACCTTAATGTTTATCAAATAGATAGATACCCTGGCTACATCGTTGTAGGGGTGCGGTTGTGTCACATCCCCCGGTTAGGGGTCAATAGGGAGTTGATATGTCTTACGGGAACGGTGAAATCGAAATTTTATCACATGTTGAATTTTCAATATCTTTTAATCGATACTCAGCCCCTTATTTTCTGGAAACCTTTATGTTTATCAAATAGATAGATGCCCTAGCTACATCGTTATAGGGGTGAGGTTGTGTCACATCCCCCGGTTAGGGGCCAATATGGAGCTGATATGTCTTACGGGAACGGTGAACTCGAGATTTGATCACATGTTGAATATTCAATATCTTTTAATCGATACTCGACCCCTTATTTTCTGGAAACCTGAATGTTTATCAAATAGATAGATACCCTGGCTACATCGTTATATGGGTGCGGTTGTGTCACATCCCCCAGTTAGGGGCCAATAGGGAGCTGATATGTCTTACGGGAACGGTGAAATAAATCGAGATTTTATCACATGTTGAATTTTCAATATCTTTTAATCGATACTCAGCCCCTTATTTTCTGGAAACCTTTATGTTTATCAAATAGATAGATGCCCTAGCTACATCGTTATAGGGGTGAGGTTGTGTCACATCCCCCGGTTAGGGGCCAATAGGTAGTTGATATGTCTTACGGGAACGGTGAACTCGAGATTTGATCACATGTTGAATATTCAATATCTTTTAATCGATACTCGACCCCTTATTTTCTGGAAACCTGAATGTTTATCAAATAGATAGATACCCTGGCTACATCGTTATAGGGGTGCGGTTGTGTCACATCCCCCGGTTATGGGCCAATAGAGAGTTGATATGTCTTACGGGAACGGTGAAATCGAAATTTTATCACATGTTGAATTTTCAATATCTTTTAATCGATACTCAGCCCCTTATTTTCTGGAAACCTTTATGTTTATCAAATAGATAGATGCCCTAGCTACATCGTTATAGGGGCGAGGTTGTGTCACATCCTCCGGTTAGGGGCCAGTAGGTAGTTGATATGTCTTACGGGAACAGTGAAATCGAGATTTGATCACATGTTGAATATTCAATATCTTTTAATCGATACTCGACCCCTTATTTTCTGGAAACCTGAATGTTTATCAAATAGATAGATACCCTGGCTACATCGTTATATGGGTGCGGTTGTGTCACATCCCCCAGTTAGGGACCAATAGGGAGCTGATATGTCTTACGGGAACGGTGAAATCGAGATTTTATCACATGTTGAATTTACAATATCTTTTAATCGATACTCAACCCCTTATTTTCTGGAAACCTTAATGTTTATCAAATAGATAGATACCCTGGCTACATCGTTGTAGGGGTGCGGTTGTGTCACATCCCCAGGTTAGGGGTCAATAGGGAGTTGATATGTCTTACGGGAACGGTGAAATCGAAATTTTATCACATGTTGAATTTTCAATATCTTTTAATCGATACTCAGCCCCTTATTTTCTGGAAACCTTTATGTTTATCAAATAGATAGATGCCCTAGCTACATCGTTATAGGGGTGAGGTTGTGTCACATCCCCCGGTTAGGGGCCAATAGGTAGTTGATATGTCTTACGGGAACGGTGAACTCGAGATTTGATCACATGTTGAATATTCAATATCTTTTAATCGATACTCGACCCCTTATTTTCTGGAAACCTGAATGTTTATCAAATAGATAGATACCCTGGCTACATCGTTATATGGGTGCGGTTGTGTCACATCCCCCAGTTAGGGGCCAATAGGGAGCTGATATGTCTTACGGGAACGGTGAAATAAATCGAGATTTTATCACATGTTGAAGGACTTCAATATCTTTTAATCGATACTCAACCCCTTATTTTCTGGAAACCTTAATGTTTATCAAATAGATAGATACCCTGGCTACATCGTTGTAGGGGTGCGGTTGTGTCACATCCCCCGGTTAGGGGCCAATAGGGAGTTGATATGTCTTACGGGAACGGTGAAATCGAGATTTTATCACAAGTTGAATTTTCAATATCTTTGAATCGATACTCAGCCCCTTATTTTCTGGAAACCTTTATGTTTATCAAATAGATAGATACCCTGGCTGCATCGTTATAGGGGTGCGGTTATGTCACATCCCCTGGTTAGGGGCCAATAGGGAGTTGATATGTCTTACGGAAACGTTGAAATCGAGATTTTATAACATGTTGAATTTTCAATATCTTTTAATCGATACTCAGCCCCTTATTTTCTGGAAACCTTTATGTTGATCAAATAGATAGATACCCTGTCTACATCGTTATATGGGTGCGGTTGTGTCACATCGCCCGGTTAGGAGCCAATAGGGAGCTGATATGTATAAGTTGTTGTTGAAGCTTTGCATTTGTAGATATAAACAGTTATGCAAGAGTTATCGTTTAGAAATCACTGCACATACAGTAAGGTGCAGACAGTAAGGACTGCATTGATACAAATATATAAAGAAATTGATATGTTTCCTGCGAATTCAGCTCCTTATTTTCTGGAAACTCTTGTGTTTATCGAGTAGATTGGTATCCTGGCAACATCCCCTGGTAGGGGCCAATTGATGGTAAATATGTCATACGTGAACATTTACATCGGGATTTTGTCGCATGTTGAATTTTCTGTATGTTTTCTCTGATACTCAGCCCCTTATTTTCTGCAAACCTTTATGTATATCGAATAGACAGGTCCCCTGGCTACATCGAAATAGGGATGTGGTTCTGTCACATCCCCTGATTAAGGGCCAATGTGGGGTTGGGTAAATATGTCTTACGGGAACGGTAAATTCAAGATTTTGTCACAAGATGAATTTTCAAATGTCTTCTCCGATACACAGCCCCTTATTTTCTGTAAACCTTCATTTTTATCGAATAGATAGCAACCCTGGCTACATGGAAATAGGGGTATGGTTGTGTCACATCCCCTGGTTTTGGGGCAGATTGGGTGTTAATATGTCTTCCGGAACGTAATTATTGAATATAATGTTGAATATTCAAAATGTCTTCTCCGATACCCAGCCCCTTATTTTCTAGAAACCTTTATGTTTATCGAGTTGATAGAAACCCTGACTAAATTGAAATAGGGGTGTGGTTGTATCACATCCCCTGGTTATGGGGCAGTTGGGGGTTAATATGTCTTGCGGGAACGTGGAATCGAGATTTTGTCAAATGTTGAATTTTCAAATTATTTTCTTCGATACACAGCCCCATATTTTCTGGAACCCTTTATGTTGATCGAAGAGATAGATATCCTGGCTACATCGAAATAGGGGTGTGGTTCTGTCACATCCCTTAGTTAGGGGCCAGTAGGGGGTAATTATGTCTTGCGGGAACTGTAAAATCGAAAGTTTGCTCAATTTTTAATTTGTTTTCTCTGATACCCAGCCCCTTATTTTCTGCAAACCTTTACGTTTATCGAATATATAGGTACCCTGGCTACATCGAATAGGGGATGTGGTTCTGTCACATCCTCTGGTTAGGGGCCAATAGGGGGTAAATATGTCTCACATGACCGTTAAAATCAAGGTTTTGTCACATGTTGAATTTTCAAAATGTCTTCTCCGATACCCAGTCCCTTATTTTCTGGAAACCTTTATGTTTATCGAGTAGATAGAAACCCTGGCTAATTTGAAATAGGGGTGTGGTTGTGTCATATCCCCTGGTTATAGGGCAGAAAATGCGGGGTTAATATGTCTTGCAGGAACGTGAAATCGAGATTTTGTCAAATGTTGAATTTTCTAAATATTTTCTCCGATACTCAGCCCCTTATTTTCTGGAACCCTTTATGTTGATCGAAGAGAAAGATACTCTGGCTACATCGAAATAGGGGTGTGGTTCTGTCACATCCCCTAGTTAGTGGCCAGTAGAGGGTAATTATGTCTTACGGAAACTGTAAAATCGAAAGTTTGTCACATGCTCAAATTTTAATTTGTTTTCTCTGATACCCAGCCCCTTATTTGCTGCAAACCTTTACGTCTATCGAATAGATAGGTACCCTGGCTACATCGAATAGGGGATGTGGTTCTGTCACATCCTCTGGTTAGGGGCCAATAGGGGGTAAATATGTCTCACATGACCGTTAAAATCAAGGTTTTGTCACATGTTGAATTTTCAAAAATGTCTTCTCCGATACTCAGCCCCTTATTTTCTGGAAACCTTTAGGTTTATCGAGTAGTTAGAAACCCTGGCTAAATTGAAATAGGGGTGTGGTTGTGTCACATCCCCTGGTTATGGGGCAGATTGGGGGTTAATATGTCTTGCGGGAACGTGAAATCGAGATTTTGTCAAATGTTGAATTTTCTAAATATTTTCTCCGATACTCAGCCCCTTATTTTCTGGAATTCTTTAAGTTGATCGAAGCTATTGATACTCTGGCTACATCGAAATAGGGGTGTGGTTCTGTCACATCCCCTAATTAGGGGCCAGTAGGGGGTAATTTTGTCTTACGGAAACTGTAAAATCGAAAGTTTGTCACATGCTAAATTTTTAATTTGTTTTCTCTGATACCAAGCCCCTTATTTTCTGCAAACCTTTAAGGTTATCGAATAGATAGGTACCCTAGCTACATTGCATTGGGGATGTGGTTCTGTCACATCCCCTGGTTAGGGGCCAATAGGGGGTAGATATGTCTCACATGACCGTTAAAATCAAGGTTTTGTCACATGTTGAATTTTCAAAATGTCTTCTCCGATACCCAGCCCCTTATTTGCTGGAAACCTTTATGTTTATCGAGTAGATAGAAACCCTTGCTAAATTGAAATAGGGGTGTGGTTGTGTCACATCCCCTGGTTATGGGGCAGATTGGGGGTTAATAAGTCTTGCGGGAACGTAAAATCGTGATTTTGTCAAATGTTGAATTTTCTAAATATTTTCTCCGATACTCAGCCCCTTATTTTCTGGAACCCTTTATGTTGATCGAAGAGATAGATACTCTGGCTACATCGAAATAGGGGTGTGGTTCTGTCACATCCCCTAGTTAGGGGCCAGTAGGGGGTAATTATGTCTTACGGAAACTGTAAAATCGAAAGTTTGCTCAATTTTTATTTTGTTTTCTCTGATACCCAGCCCCTTATTTTCTGCAAACCTTTACGTTTATCGAATAGATAGGTACCCTGGCTACATCGAAACGGGGATGTGGTTCTGTCACATCCCCTGGTTAGGGGCCAATAGGGGGTAAATATGTCTCACATGACCGTTAAAATCAAGGTTTTGTCACATGTTGAATTTTCAAAATGTCTTCTCCGATACCCAGCCCCTTATTTTCTGGAATTCTTTATGTTTATCGAGTAGATAGAAACCCTGGCTAAATTGAAATAGGGGTGTGGTTGTGTCACATCCCCTGGTTATAGGGCAGATTGGGGGTTAATATGTCTTGCGGGCACGTGAAATCGAGATTTTGTCAAATGTTGAATTTTCTAAATATTTTCTCCGATACTCAGCCCCTTATTTTCTGGAACCCTTTATGTTGATCGAAGAGATCGATACCCTGGCTACATCGAAATAGTGGTGTGGTTCTGTCATATCCCCTAATTAGGGGCCAGTAGGGGGTAATTATGTCTTACGGAAACTGTAAAATCGAAAGTTTGTCACATGTTCAATTTTTAATTTGTTTTCTCTGATACCCAGCCCCTTATTTTCTGCAAACCTTTACGTTTATCGAATATATAGGTACCCTGGCTACATCGAATAGGGGATATGGTTCCGTCACATCCTCTGGTTAAGGGCCAATAGGGGGTAAATATGTCTCACATGACCGTTAAAATCAAGGTTTTGTCACATGTTGAATTTTCAAAATGTCTTCTCCGATACCCAGCCCCTTATTTTCTGGAAACCTTTATGTTTATCGAGTACATAGAAATCCTTGCTAAATTGAAATAGGGGTATTGTTGTGTCACATCCCCTGGTTATGAGGCAGATTGGGGGTTAATATGTCTTGCGGGAACGTGAAATCGAGATTTTGTCAAATGTTGAATTTTCTAAATATTTTCTCCGATACTCAGCCCCTTATTTTCTGGAACCCTTTATGTTGATCGAAGAGAAAGATACCCTGGCTACATCGAAATAGGGGTGTGGTACTGTCACATCCCCTAGTTAGGGGCCAGTAGGGGTAATTATGTCTTACGGAAACTGTAAAATCGAAAGTTTGTCACATGCTCAAATTTTAATTTGTTTTCTCTGATACCCAGCCCCTTATTTTCTGCAAACCTTTACGTTTATCGAATAGATAGGTACCCTGGCTACAACGAAACGGGGATGTGGTTCTGTCACATCCCCTGGTTAGGGGCCACTAGGGGGTAACTATGTCTCACATGACCGTTAAAATCAAGGTTTTGTCACATGTTGAATTTTCAAAAATGTCTTCTCCGATACCCAGCCCCTTATTTTCTGGAAACCTTTATGTTTATCGAGTAGATAGAAACCCTGGCTAAATTGAAATAAGGGTGTGGTTACGTCACATCCCCTGGTTATAGGGCAGATTGGGGGTTAATATGTCTTGCGGGCACGTGAAATCGAGAATTTGTCAAATGTTGAATTTTCTAAATATTTTCTCCGATACTCAGCCCCTTATTTTCTGGAACTCTTTATGTTGATCGAAGAGATAGATACCCTGGCTACATCGAAATAGGGGTGTGGTTCTGTCACATCCCCTGGTTAGGGGCCAGTAGGGGGTAATTATGTCTTACGGAAACTGTAAAATCGAAAGTTTGTCACATGCTAAATTTTTAATTTGTTTTCTCTGATACCAAGCCCCTTATTTTCTGCAAACCTTTAAGATTATCGAATAGATAGGTACCCTAGCTACATTGCATTGGGGATGTGGTTCTGTCACATCCCCTGGTTAGGGGCCAGTAGGGGGTAGATATGTCTCACATGACCGTTAAAATCAAGGTTTTGTCACATGTTGAATTTTCAAAATGTCTTCTCCGATACCCAGCCCCTTATTTGCTGGAAACCTTTATGTTTATCGAGTAGATAGAAACCCTTGCTAAATTGAAATAGGGGTGTGGTTGTGTCACATCCCCTGGTTATGGGGCAGATTGGGGGTTAATAAGTCTTGCGGGAACGTAAAATCGTGATTTTGTCAAATGTTGAATTTTCTAAATATTTTCTCCGATATTCAGCCCCTTATTTTCTGGAACCCTTTATGTTGATCGAAGAGATAGATACTCTGGCTACATCGAAATAGGGGTGTGGTTCTGTCACATCCCCTAGTTAGGGGCCAGTAGGGGGTAATTATGTCTTACGGAAACTGTAAAATCGAAAGTTTGCTCAATTTTTATTTTGTTTTCTCTGATACCCAGCCCCTTATTTTCTGCAAACCTTTACGTTTATCGAATAGATAGGTACCCTGGCTACATCGAAACGGGGATGTGGTTCTGTCACATCCCCTGGTTAGGGGCCAATAGGGGGTAAATATGTCTCACATGACCGTTAAAATCAAGGTTTTGTCACATGTTGAATTTTCAAAATGTCTTCTCCGATACCCAGCCCCTTATTTTCTGGAATTCTTTATGTTTATCGAGTAGATAGAAACCCTGGCTAAATTGAAATAGGGGCGTGGTTGTGTCACATCCCCTGGTTATAGGGCAGATTGGGGGTTAATATGTCTTGCGGGCACGTGAAATCGAGATTTTGTCAAATGTTGAATTTTCTAAATATTTTCTCCGATACTCAGCCCCTTATTTTCTGGAACCCTTTATGTTGATCGAAGAGATCGATACCCTGGCTACATCGAAATAGTGGTGTGGTTCTGTCATATCCCCTAATTAGGGGCCAGTAGGGGGTAATTATGTCTTACGGAAACTGTAAAATCGAAAGTTTGTCACATGTTCAATTTTTAATTTGTTTTCTCTGATACCCAGCCCCTTATTTTCTGCAAACCTTTACGTTTATCGAATATATAGGTACCCTGGCTACATCGAATAGGGGATATGGTTCCGTCACATCCTCTGGTTAAGGGCCAATAGGGGGTAAATATGTCTCACATGACCGTTAAAATCAAGGTTTTGTCACATGTTGAATTTTCAAAATGTCTTCTCCGATACCCAGCCCCTTATTTTCTGGAAACCTTTATGTTTATCGAGTACATAGAAACCCTTGCTAAATTGAAATAGGGGTATTGTTGTGTCACATCCCCTGGTTATGAGGCAGATTGGGGGTTAATATGTCTTGCGGGAACGTGAAATCGAGATTTTGTCAAATGTTGAATTTTCTAAATATTTTCTCCGATACTCAGCCCCTTATTTTCTGGAACCCTTTATGTTGATCGAAGAGAAAGATACCCTGGCTACATCGAAATAGGGGTGTGGTACTGTCACATCCCCTAGTTAGGGGCCAGTAGGGGTAATTATGTCTTACGGAAACTGTAAAATCGAAAGTTTGTCACATGCTCAAATTTTAATTTGTTTTCTCTGATACCCAGCCCCTTATTTTCTGCAAACCTTTACGTTTATCGAATAGATAGGTACCCTGGCTACAACGAAACGGGGATGTGGTTCTGTCACATCCCCTGGTTAGGGGCCACTAGGGGGTAACTATGTCTCACATGACCGTTAAAATCAAGGTTTTGTCACATGTTGAATTTTCAAAAATGTCTTCTCCGATACCCAGCCCCTTATTTTCTGGAAACCTTTATGTTTATCGAGTAGATAGAAACCCTGGCTAAATTGAAATAAGGGTGTGGTTACGTCACATCCCCTGGTTATAGGGCAGATTGGGGGTCAATATGTCTTGCGGGCACGTGAAATCGAGAATTTGTCAAATGTTGAATTTTCTAAATATTTTCTCCGATACTCAGCCCCTTATTTTCTGGAACTCTTTATGTTGATCGAAGAGATAGATACCCTGGCTACATCGAAATAGGGGTGTGGTTCTGTCACATCCCCTGGTTAGGGGCCAGTAGGGGGTAATTATGTCTTACGGAAACTGTAAAATCGAAAGTTTGTCACATGCTCAATTTTTAATTTGTTTTCTCTGATACCCAGCCCCTTATTTGCTGCAAACCTTTACGTCTATCGAATAGATAGGTACCCTGGCTACATCGAATAGGGAATGTGGTTCTGTCGCATCCTCTGGTTAGGGGCCAATAGGGGGTAAATATGTCTCACATGACCGTTAAAATCAAGGTTTTGTCACATGTTGAATTTTCAAAAATGTCTTCTCCGATACTCAGCCCCTTATTTTCTGGAAACCTTTAGGTTTATCGAGTAGATAGAAACCCTTGCTAAATTGAAATAGGGGTATTGTTGTGTCACATCCCCTGGTTATGAGGCAGATTGGGGGTTAATATGTCTTGCGGGAACGTGAAATCGAGATTTTGTCAAATGTTGAATTTTCTAAATATTTTCTCCGATACTCAGCCCCTTATTTTCTGGAATTCTTTATGTTGATCGAAGAGATAGATACCCTGGCTACATCGAAATAGGGGTGTGGTTCTGTCAATTCCCCTAATTAGGGGCCAGTAGGGGGTAATTTTGTCTTACGGGAACGGTAAAATCGAAAGTTTGTCACATGCTAAATTTTTAATTTGTTTTCTCTGATACCAAGCCCCTTATTTTCTGCAAACCTTTACGATTATCGAATAGATAGGTACCCTAGCTACATCGCATTGGGGATGTGGTTCTGTCACATCCCCTGGTTAGGGGCCAATAGGGGGGTAGATATGTCTCACATGACCGTTAAAATCAAGGTTTTGTCACATGTTGAATTTTCAAAATGTCTTCTCCGATACCCAGCCTCTTATTTTCTGGAAACCTTTATGTTTATCGAGTAGATAGAAACCCTTGCTACATTGAAATAGGGGTGTGGTTAAGGCTGACACGATTTAATCGTATAATCGATTAATTGATCGATAAATTCCACAAAAATGATTATCATTTCTGATTTGCTTTTAATCGATTACTTGATAGGTACAGTTTACTACCCAAAGTTATGCCTAAAATAGCTGGATGAGTGGCAAACAGTGCAGACCCTGATGAGACGCCGCATTATGCGGCGTCTCATCTGGGCCTACACTGTTTGCTCAGGCCTGACTGTTCAAATATACATATGGTAAAGTGCAACATATGGTAAGAGTCATGCTCAGACAGAAAGCCAAACAGGTAAAATAATGACAAAAAACCTTAGCGATTTCTAATCGCTTATCGATCGCAATGACAGGACTGACAATCGATTATCTTTTCAGCTCCGATTAGCCAGCCCTAGGTGTGGTTGTGTCACATCCCCTGGTTATGGGGCAGATTGGGGGTTAATATGTCTTGCGGGAACGTGAAATCGATATTTTGTCAAATGTTGAATTTTCTAAATATTTTCTCCGATACTCAGCCCCTTATTTTCTGGAACTCTTTATGTAGATCGAAGAGATAGGTACCCTGGCTACATCGAAATAGGGGTGTGGTTCTGTCGCATCCTCTGGTTAGGGGGCCAATAGGGGGTAAATATGTCTCACACGACCGTTAAAATCAAGGTTTTGTCACATGTTGAATTTTCAAAATGTCTTCTCCGATACCCAGCCCCTTATTTTCTGGAAACTTTTATGTTTATCGAGTAGATATAAACCCTGGCTTAATTGAAATAGGGGGATGGTTGTGTCACATCCCCTTGTTATGGGGCAGATTGGGGGTTAATATGTCTTGCAGGAACGTGAAATCGAGATTTTGTCAAATCAACTGTTGAATTTTCTAAATATTTTCTCCGATACTCAGCCCCTTATTTTCTGGAATTCTTTATGTTGATCGAAGAGATAGATACCCTGGCTACATCGAAATAGGGGTGTGGTTCTGTCACATCCCCTAGTTAGGGGCCAGTAGGGGGTAATTATGTCTTACGGGAACTGTAAAATCGAAAGTTTGTCACATGCTCATTTTTAATTTGTTTTCTATGATACCAAGCCCCTTATTTTCTGCAAACCTTTACGTTTATCGAATAGATAGGTACCCTTGCTACATCGAATTGGGGATGTGGTTCTGTCACATCCCCTGGTAAGGGGCCAATAGGGGGTAAATATGTCTCACATGACCGTTAAAATCAAGGTTTTGTCACATGTTGAATTTTCAAAATGTCTTCTCCATTACCCATTCCCTTATTTTCTGGAAACCTGTATGTTTATCGAGTAGATAGAAACCCTGGCTAAATTGAAATAGGGGTGTGGTTGTGTCACACCCCCTGGTTATGGGGCAAATTGGGGGTTAATATGTCTTGCGGGAACGTGAAGTCGAGATTTTGACAAATGTTGAATTTTCTAAATATTTTCTCCGATACTCAGCCCCTTATTATCTGGAACCCTTTATGTTGATCGAAGAGATAGATACTCTGGCTTCATCGAAATAGGGGTGTGGTTCTGTCACATCCCCTAGTTAGGGGCCATTAGGGGGTAATTATGTCTTACGGAAACATTAAAATCGAAAGTTTGTCACATGCTCAATTTTCAATTTGTTTTCTCTGATATCCAGCCCCTTATTTTTTGCAAACCTATACTTTTACCGAATAGATAGGTACCCTAGCTACATCGAATTGGGGATGTGGTTCTGTCACATCCCCTGGTTAGGGGCCAATAGGGAGTAAATATGTCTCACATGAACATTAAAATCAAGGTTTTGTCACATGTTGAATTTTCAAAATGTCTTCTCCGATACCCAGCCCCTTATTTTCTGGAAAGCTTTATGTTTATCGAGTAGATAGAAACCCTGGCTAAATTGAAATAGGGGTGTGGTTGTGTCACATCCCCTGGTTATTGGGCAGATTGGGGGTTAATATGTCTTGCGGGAACGTGAAATCGAGATTTTGTCAAATGTTGAATTTTCTAAATATTTTCTCGGACACTCAGCCCCTTATTTTCTGGAACCCTTTATGTTGATCGAAGAGATAGATACCCTGGCTACATCGAAATAGGGGTGTGGTTCTGTCACATCCCTTAGTTAGGGGCCAGTAGGGGGTAATTATGTCTTGCGGGAACTGTAAAATCGAAAGTTTGTCACATGCTCAATTTTTAATTTGTTTTCTCTGATACCCAGCCCCTTATTTTCTGCAAACCTTAACGTTTATCGAATAGATAGGTACCCTGGCTACATCGAAACGGGGATGTGGTTCTGACACATCCTCTGGTTAGGGGCCAATAGGGGGTAAATATGTCTCACATGACCGTTAAAATGAAGGTTTTGTCACATGTTGAATTTTCAAAATGTCTTCTCCGATACCCAGTCCCTTATTTTTTGGAATTCTTTATGTTTATCGAGTAGATAGAAACCCTGACTAAATTGAAATAGGGGTTTGGTTGTGTCACATCCCCTGGTTATGGGGCAGATTGGGGGTTAATATGTCTTGCGGAAACGTGAAATCGAGATTTTGTCAAATGTTGAATTTTCAAAATATTTTCTCCGATACTCAGCCCCTTATTTTCTGGAACCCTTTATGTTGATCGAAGAGATAGATATCCTGGCTAAACCGAAATAGGGATGTGGTTCGGTCACATCCCCTATTTAGGGGCCAGTAGGGGGTAATTATTTCTTACGGGAACTGTAAAATCGAAAGTTTGTCACATGCTCAATTTTTAATTTGTTTTCTCTGATACCCAGCCCCTTATTTTCTGCAAACCTTTACGTTTATCGAATATATAGGTACCCTGGCTACACCGAAACGGGGATGCGGTTCTGTCACATCCCCTGGTTAGGGGCCAATAGGGGGTAAATATGTCTCACATGACCGTTAAAATGAAGGTTTTGCCACATGTTGAATTTTCAAAATGTCTTCTCCGATACCCAGCCCCTTATTTTCTGGAAACCTGTATGTTTATCGAGTAGATAAAAACCCTGGCTAAATTGAAATTGGGGTGTGGTTGTGTCACATCCCCTTGTTATGGGGCAGATTGGGGGTTAATATGTCTTGCGGGAACTTGAAATCGAGATTTTGTCAAATGTTGAATTTTCTAAATATTTTCTCCCGATACTCAGCCCCTTATTTTCCGGAACCCTTTATGTTGATCGAAGAGATAGATACCCTGGCTACATCGAAATAGGGGTGTGGTTCTGTCACATTCCCTAGTTAGGGGCCAGTAGGGGGTAATTATATCTTACGGAAACTGTAAAATCGAAAGTTTGTCACCTGCTCAATTTTTAATTTGTTTTCTCTGATACCCAGCCCCTTATTTTCTGCAAACCTTTACGTTTATCGAACAGATAGGTACCCTGGTTACATCGAATCGGGGATGTGGTTCTGTCACATCCCCTGGTTAGGGGCCAATAGGGGGTAAATATGTCTCACATGACCATTCAAATCAAGGTTTTGTCAAATGTTGAATTTTCAAAATGTCTTCTCCGATACCCAGCCCGTTATTTTCTGGAAACTTTTATGTTTATCGAGTAGATAGAAACCCTGGCTTAATTGAAAAAGGGGTGTGGTTGTGTCACATCCCCTGGTTATGGGGCAGATTGGGGGTTAATATGTCTTGCGGGAACGTGAAATCGAGATTTTGTGAAATGTTGAATTTTAAAAATATTTTCTCCGATACTCAGCCCCTTATTTTCTGGAACCCTTTATGTTGATCGAAGAGATAGATACCATGGCCACATCGAAATAGGGGTGTGGTTCTGTCACATCCCCTATTTAGGGCCAGTTGTGGGTATATTCGTCTTTCAACAGTTTAAATAGCTTTTGAGAAAGCTGATACTTGTAATAATATACGGGTGGGTCTTTAATTGCTATTTATCTGTTTCTGTATTTAATTAAATATAATTCCAGTATGTTGATTATTTCAGAAAAAAAAATAAATAAAGCTTTAAATAACTTAAAATGTGACTAATATATCGGTATTCCGATTGATTTTTTATTTATTTTTGTTTGTGTATTCGTATGTAAGTACAATTCAAGGGAGCAACCATTTCCTAATATTCGCTATTTTTACTGTCTGGGCTACTGTTCGCTCGCTTGATTTTACCTTATTTTGACAGAAACGGGCAAACTTTGTCCAGTCTATGTTAATAGCAGCTTGCAAATTTTCAATGCATTTTGATAAGCGTTCAGTTGATTGAGATAAATGTAAAACCGCATGTTTTGAAAAGAACGACATAAGCTTCTTCGGACCGCATGGGATTTCCTGACAGAAGAAGAAGAATTATAATAATAA
Source organism: Lucinisca nassula (assembly GCA_963580285.1). Taxonomy (NCBI): domain Eukaryota; kingdom Metazoa; phylum Mollusca; class Bivalvia; order Lucinida; family Lucinidae; genus Lucinisca; species Lucinisca nassula. The sequence continues at coordinate 11,886 of CAUZLF010000492.1, read as the reverse complement.
TAATGATATAGTAGTAGTAGTAGTAGTAGTAGTAGTAGTAGTAGTAGCAACAGCAATAGTACGGGCACCATATCGTTCTGTGTGTGTGTGAGTGTGTGGGGCGCGGGGGGGGGGGGGGGATGCTCCACACAATGGAGCTGTATTCAAGTTGATGTTGTTGTTGTTGTTTCCAGTTTCCCCTTGTCGAGGGTCGTCGGTTGGTGGAGGTCCCAGGGAACGAATCCATGCTGGCACAACTCCGTAGCTGTGCGTTGACCCACTTATCTCTCGTTACCGAGAAATAAGTAGGTCACCGCTCGGCTCCAACCCCGTCCATCCTAGTCTAGCGTAAGTCCTTTATCGTAAGTCCTATTCGTCTGCTTGAGCTTAATTTTTTGCGTGTCAACATGTCTGAACCAGGTCAAAGCAGAAAAGGTCCTGTAAAAGGACTGCGTCGCCAGCTTCAACAAGACTAAGTTTCAACAGTGCCTCTGGGGTGGGCTCCATGCGCGGTGAAGTCCAACGTGCAACTTCACCAGGCCCGGCCGAGTCGGTGCATAATCCAGGTAAAAGAAAGAGGCACTGTTTGTTTTTGAATTTTGAAACGCCGATTCTAAGAGTGAGCATGTAGATTGATGTTGAGTCTTTGCCAATTCCGGCTATCAATCGTGACTCAGACATCTCGCTCGAGAGCTAAGTAGGTCAGATGCTCTCTCCAGGGGCCGCGCTGGGATCGGTCCACGGGCGATTTACAAGTTGTTTTTGCATTCCCAGGCGGTGAAAGTTATTCGGACGGCTAGCCTACTCTGGAGCGAAATACCTGCAGTCAACTTGTTTCACGTAGGCTTTGGTCTGCTTTATCAGCTCTGTATGCCGTCCTTGCGGGCAGTTGGAGAAACACTCCTCGATCTCGTCGATGGCCTCTTGTGAGAAGTGTTTACTGTCGTAGCCCTTGTAGATTGAATAGTGCTTGGCTGTTAGGTCTAGTATCCCGTAACAGTCGTCTTGGTGAGGCTTTCTTTTGTACTGGAGTGTCACAATGCAGACATTCTGGTCGCTGGAGTAGCGCGCTTCCATCATCTTGTACTTGTCGATGACTTCTCTGCCTGTTGTGGTGGTGAAACTCCCTGGAGCGTCTGGGAAGGTCACTCTCTCGGCTTCCATAGGCTGCGGTGAGCTGGGAGGTGATGGAGACGGCGGAGGTGATGTCGCAGGTTTCGGGCTTGCTGGTATCACCGGTGATCTGCGACGAGTCGGCTGCTGCTGGGGTGGCGGCGGCGTTCTTTTGGCTGGCGTCGGAGTCCTTGGAGTCGACTCCGCTGGTTCTTCTCTGGTCTGGGGTGGCTGTGACTTTGCCTTTGAGGTCGGAGCTTTCTGTAGTTTCTTCTTTCTGGGCTGTGATGGCTGCCGCAACTTCCAGACGCGCTTGACCTCAATGTGATCTGAGCGCATGCTCACGTCAAAATCTGGATTTCCAGTTAGCTTACTGGACTTCAATAAGCTGATGAGTGGAGCTGGTAGACGATAATCTTCCATTCTTGATGATTTTCTCTGGAGTGAGACGTGTTCTCTCTTCGAAGGCTGAAGGAGAAGTGTGATGATGTATGTATGTGATGATGTATTCAGGTTGAGGCTTGACAATTGTCTTATAAAGGCTTCGCGGACGCCAGGGTGCTTACATCTGATATTTCGTTTAAAGAAACCGAGTGACTTAAATAATGGAGCTGTATTCAAGTTGAGGCTTGATAATTGTCTTATATAGGCTTCGCGGACGCCCAGGTGCTTACATCTGATATTTCGTTTAAAGAAACCAAGTGACTTAAATAATTATTTGAATTTAAAGTAATTCTATTTATATGTGTGTTGAAACTAAGGTTGTCCGAGAGGTCGACACCGAGATACCTGGCAAAGGAGACACTTTCTAAGACTTAGTTGTACATGGTGTACGGCGTTGAATTCGGTTATGTGAAATACTTGGCACTTACCAGGGTTAAATTAAAAAAATCCCAGAAATTTTCCCAAGGGGATACAGATGACTCAGTGAAACTTCAGGCTGACATAGATAGATTAGGATGTTGGGCCCGAAAATGGGGCATGAGATTTCAGCCAGTTAAATGCAATATTATGCAGATAACTAGGAAGAGATCTAATAAAGTTGAGGCTTCTTACACCTTAGAGGGAACGGTCCTCGAGAATGTGGACTCCATTAAATACCTTGGAGTGACAATCTCACACAACTTGAGATGGAATACTCATATTAGCAACATGTGTACTAAGGCTAGTGTTGTGAATCGGACAGAAAAATTACAATCGATTATCGGTAAAGTAAAACCGATTGATTATCGATTGTACAATCGGATATCCCATCATTTGCTTCAACAATATATAACGATAGCAAACGCTTTTCAGAGCCTCCATTTATACATTCCCCTCCAATTACAGAGCGTAATTTGTTCCAGAAACAGCTCATAGTTAATGAGGTAGTGGGCTCTAGTTTTGCCTGGTGTACCACAAGGGACTGTTCTTGGTCTCCTGTTATTCTCCCTGTACATTAATGATGTTTCCTCTGACATTGATTCAGAAATAAGTCTGTTCGCAGACGGTTGTGTTTGCTACAGGGAAACAAGAAATATAGAGGACTCAGTGAAACTTCAGAATGACATAGACACATGCTGATAAGGATGTTGGGCACGAAAATGGGGCATGAAATTTCAGCCCGTTAATACAGTATTATGCAGATAATTAGGAAGAGACCCAATGGTATAAAGGGAACGGTGATTCCATTAAATACCTTGGTTTGACAATCACACACGATTTGAGATTCATAACACCTAATTAAAGATCTATACAGTTATACAAACTTAATTACTTTGACACGCGTGATAAAACATGACATGCCATCAACTCAAAACTGTCAGATTAGCGAGAAAGAGATCACCGTAAAAGAAAGCAGTTAAATAAACAATTTAATATTCAGGCTATAAAATGAGCCCAAACTTTCATACCCGCCTTTATGGGCAAGACCAATGCGAACATAAAAGTTTTCTGCAAGCAACATCATTGAAAAATCAATTGTCTATCGTTTTTTTCTGTTGGCGATCGGTAAATGACGTCATCGGATTGTAGCAAATATACATGCATTGAATGTTATTGTTTTATTTTAATCGGACGTTTTTTTTCTTTCATAAAAAAAATAAATAAAAATTGGAACCGATAAAATATTTTCTCAATAACTAAACGGTTGTGTTTTGAGAAATGCGACTTGTATTATGCATGTTTTATTTTTGAAAGTTCTATCTTATTTATGAATGGCAGCGTACCCCGTAAAGAGGACGTTTTTGTTTTTTTCGCGCCAAGCATGCGCTTTTTCCCGCGAAAAAAAAATAGCGTTCACGAGACAGTAGAAAAGTCTGTTTTTATTTTGCATACATCCACCTTTAGATGTTGCTAATCGCCTTAGGAGGATTTTCACACTCTTTGATTGAGTTTCACGATTGAGGGAAATACCCAAATAAGAGTCATAACTTCACCTTATTTTCACACCTTGTCACCCGGAACATTCATTATAGGCTTATCGGTATGACCGGAGGCGTGTGTTTGCAGTGTAATAGTAGAATATTAACGTGAATAATACGGTCGGCGTTTATAACGCGATTCGGTTAACTGAGTTAACTGACACGGTGCGTTGGTTGGACCCGGATTTCCGGGACATAGCCAGGTTGAGGTGTATTACAAATCCGCTTTATATCGCAAATTGGTAGCAATTACACACTCTAAAACTTAACGAATTCATTTCGGAAGAATTGATATGGATAAACACACTTAAACATATTCCATTTTGACTTCTCGAACGTTATTTATTTATGTATATATTGAAATGAATACCGAGCTCACATTTGACCACGTCTCTGTTACCGTCAAAAGCGATAAGATCGTACTTTTACACAACAGTATTTATAATCAACGTCAAAGGCATTAATTATGGTCGCTGAAGTGTGAACAGTCAACAGGTGTCACATGCTAAAAACGTGTTTACATAACGGCATTTATAATCAGTTTCAAAGGCACTAATTATGGTCGCTGAAGCGTGGACAGTCATAGGTGTCAGGTGCTAAAACACGTGCCGGGTTAATTTAAAGAGGATGAAAATAATGCCGATAAATAGACTTCAAAGGAAAGAAACCTAATCAAGATGGCATGATGATTGTTTTTTTTTCTGCGATAAAAATAGTGTGCCCGGCAGGCTTCATTTACAATCGATAGTGACAAAAGTGCTATCGATTGTCGCCGACGTTGCTCAGAACGATTAGTTTTCGATGTTCAGCGACAATCGGAACAACACTAACTAAGGCAAATAGAACGCTTGGTTTCCTGAGGCGAAATCTTCATCAGTGCCCCCAGGATGTTAAAGAGGCAGCATATAAAGGTCTTGTTCATCCAATCTTGGAATATGGTAGTTGTATCTGGGACCCCAGCCCAGTGGAGTGGTCCTTAACGATGAAATTGAGAAAGTTCAGAAGAGAGCTGCTAGATTTGTAACAGGCAATTACTGCTTTGAAACTGGGAGCATGACTGGAATACTTGGAAAATTAAAATGGGAGTTTCTCAAGAAAAGGAGAAAAGACAGTAGGCTTATCCTATTATACAAAGGTCTAAAGGGTGCTGCCAGCATTCCAACAGATGACCTTGTTCCCCCAGCTAGACATTGTAGAAATCACCATTCGTTGGCGTTTCAGACCCTTACTGCAAGAACTGACATTTATAAAGAGTCGTTCTTTCCCAGAACCATTAGAGATTGGAATGCCCTTCCCGATTCGATTATTTCGACAGCTGAAGGTGCTGATGATTGTGTAGCTAAATTTACCTCTTTGGTTAGAGCTAGGGACTAACTTCCTATAACCAGTAACAATTCTGATTCTGATTCTGAAGGTATACAGAAAAGACTGGGCATCAACAGGAGGTGGAGTCCTTATTGCTGTAAAGGAAGAGTTTGACTGTGAGGAGGTACCCGAGTTAGACACAGACTGTGAAGTAATCTGGGCGAAGATCAAGCTTATTGGAAGCAGCACACTATATGTATGCTCGTACTACCGCCATATTGTGTCTGACGAAGAGAGACTAACCAGCTTCGAGACATCCATTCAAAGAGCCTGCGCTATTTGAAATGCCTCAATAATCGTCGGTGGAGACTTCAACTTCCCCGGTTGGGACTGGTCATCAAATACGTTTAAACCAGGTGCAGCTTTTCCGGCTCTTCATAACAAATTTTCTGAAATCCTCGAGAGGAACTCGTTGGTACAATTAGTGACAGAGCCCACCAGGAAAGCGAATGTCCATGACCTCCTACTTACCAATGCGCCTGACCAAATACTCAGGATCGATGTTATACCTGGAATCTCAGACCATGATGTTTTCTTTGCAGAAATGGACTTCAGGCCAGACAAGCATAGACAGAAGCCCCGGATGATACCCCTATACAAGAAAGCGGACTAGGAGAAGATCAAAGAAGACATGCGGTCACTACAAGATGATATGAATTCCCTCTACACCTCCAATACAGCGAGCGTAAATTCAATGTGGGAAAAGTTTAGGGACACACTTCTTACCAGCGTCAAGACACATATACCCCATAGGAAGGCCAGAACCAAAGATGGCTATCCCTGGATCGGACCAGAACTAAAAAAAACTCATAAAGAAACAGCACAGGTTGTACAAGAAGAAGAAGAAAACAGGTGATCCAGACCACGAAGAAAGATACCTCGAGATCAAACACCTTGTACAGAGGCGGACACGACAGGCCTACTGGAACTATGTAGAGAATATTGTCACGCCACAAGAACAGGAGTCAGAATGCACAAGTATGAAGCGTTTCTGGACGTACATAAAACACAAGTGCAGTGGAAATGTTGGTGTTTCACCATTGAAGAGTGAAGGAAAGCTATACTTCCACCCACTGGACAAAGCAGAGCTTCTCAACAAGCAGTTCCAGTCAGCCTTTAGCAGCGGTGATGATGTTAGCAGAACTGAGTTCATCAAGTCCTGTCCAATGCCCACCTCAGAGGATGACTTTCCAGAGCTAGGCCACATCATCATCACTGAAAATGGCATAAAGAAACTGCTGAAGGAACTCAACCCAAATAAATCACCAGGCCCGGATAATCTTAGTCCACATGTCTTGAAATAACTGGCCGACGACATAAGCCCTGTCCTCTTGCCCGTTTTCAAGCAATCACTTGCCACTGGTGAAGTTCCCAACGACTGGCGTACAGCAACTGTCACACCCGTATTTAAGAAATGCCAGAAGTACCTTGCAGAGAATTACCAGCCAGTTTCTTTGACAAGTGTTTGCTGGAAGACGATGGAGCATATCCTAGCTAGCAACATCATGACACACGGAGAAACCAACAGCATCCTGTACCCACTGCAACATGGATTTAGAAGAGGCAGATCGTGCGAGACACAACTCATTGAGTTCATCGACGACCTGTCATCGAACCTGGAAGAAGGCCAACAAACCGACGTCCTTATCATGGACTTTGCGAAGGCCTTCGATAAGGTCTCGCATAGACTGTTGATCCATAAGCTTCAGCACTATGGCATCAGAGGAGAGGTAAACAGCTGGACCAAGAACTGGCTAACAGAAAGGAAGCAAGCAGTCGTTGTAGAAGGCGAGAAGTCAGAGCCCGTCAATGTGGATTCCGGCGTCCCACAAAGCTCTGTCCTTGGTCCGGGACTGTTCCTGTACTACATTAACGACCTTCCATCTAGGCTACGATCAAGAGTTCGCAGACGACACTATCGCCTACCTGGTCATCGTTCTGCCTAAGGATACCGATACCCTACAGGATGATCTAAAAAAAGTTTTCGAGATGGAAGGACCAATGGAACATGAAGTTCCACGCCAAGAAGTGTGTAGTGCTAACAGTCAGCAGCAAAAAGACACCCATTAAAGCAGACTACAAGCTTCATGGACAAACCTTAACCAGAGTCAAATCAGCCAAATACCTCGGGGTTACCATCATTGACGACCTGAAATGGGATGAGCACATCAAAACCATCTGTGACAAGGCACATCGGACGATCGCCTTCCTGAGACGTAATCTGCGCATTGGTGCGACATCCATCAAGGAAAGGGCATACTTCACCCTTGTGAGGCCTTTAGTGGAGTACGCCAGCACAGTATGATATCCTCACAACCAGACAAACGTACAGAAACTAGAGATGGTACAACGGAGGGCAGCCAGATATGTCAAGAACAGACACAGAAACGCCTCCAGTGTATCGGATATGCTCAGCAGCTTGCACTGGCGAAGTCTACAGGAAAGGAGGAGAGATGCCAGGCTGTGTATGATGTACAAGGTAGACAGAAGATTGGTTGCCATCGACATAGACAAAAGATTGTTACCACCTAAGAAGAGAAACAACAGGCATTCTCATCCCAGAGCCTACCAAGTTCCCAGCTGTAAAACAGAAAGAAGAAAGATGTCATTCTTTCCCAGGACAGTTCGGGACTGGAATTAGCTGCCTCCAGCTACCGTTGAAGCAGAGTCACAGGACGCCTTTAAGGCTATGGTGACACTCTGATCCACTGACCAGTACCAGCTGATTTTAATTGTACATAGAGACTTTTTTAACCTTTGGAATGTATTTGGCCAGACCGACGTAACTTTTCAACGAATGTATTGTTCCTTCCCGGATGTGTCACGACATAGCATAATCTTCAGAACGTTGAAGGAGGCTATTAACTGGCAGAAGCGGAATGTCCCATTGGGTTCCCACTGATGGCACCTGTCTAGATTTTTCTGAAGGGTGGCTGATTCATCTGGGCCGCATATCGTCAGGTATAACACAGTGTCCTCAGCAAAATGGCGGACTCTGGACTGTTCATTATCAGGTGAGTCATTAATATACAAGAGAAGCAATAAAAGGCCGAGAACTGAACCCTGCGGTACACCTGAAGGATAAACACTCACCTTCATGTACAACTCTCTGGCTTCTTCCTATCAGGAAGGACTGGATCCAGCTGAGAACTTTACCTTGTATTCCATGCATCAGAATCAATTGTTACTGGCGACGCGTCAAATGACATTCAAACACCAAGACCTGTGATATGGGAAGTTAGTCCCAAGCTCCCACCAAAGAGATAAACTTAGCTACACTATCCTCTGCACCTTCAGCTGTGGAAATGATCGAATCGGAAATGACATTCCAATCTCTAATGGTTCGAGAGAAGAACGATTCTTCATAGATGGCAGTTCTTGCAGTAGGGGTCTGAAACGGCTGTGAATGATTATTTCTACAGTGTCTAGCTGGAGAAATAAGGTCATCTGTTGGGATGCTTGAAGCACCTTTTGGACCTTTATATAAAAGTATGAGCCTACTGTCTCTTCTCCTTTGCTTGAGGGACTCCCATATGCATCTTAAGTTTCCTAGTATTCCAGGCATGCTCCCAGTTTCAAAGCAGTAATAGGTTGTTACCTTGTACTCCGTGCATTAGAATCAGAATTGTTACTAGTGGCGCGTTAAATGACATTCATACACCAGGACCTGTGATATGGGAAGTCATGGAAGATCGGGAAACCGAATGCGCAAGCCTCGTTAAATACTGACTGACTGACTGACTGACTGACGACTGACTGACTGACTGACTGACTGACTGACTTACTTACTTACTTACTTACTTACTTACTTTTACTTACTTACTTACTTACTTACTTTTACTTACTTACTTACTAAGTCAGCAGCTCTATTCTGAACTTTTCAATTTCTTCATTAAGGATCACTCCACTGGGGTCCCAGATACAACTGCCATATTCCAAGATTGGGCGAACAAGTCCTTTATATGAGCTGCCTCTTTTACATCAACAGGATACTGATGAAGATTTCGCCTCAGGAAACCAAGCGTTCTATTTGCCTTAGTACACATGTTGCCAATGTGTGTATTCCATCTCAAATCGGTGTGGTTGTCACACCAAGGTATTTAATTAATGGAATTCACATTCTCGAGGACCGTTCCCTTTAAGCCCAACTAACAAAGAAACATTTTAACAACGTTTCAAAATACGTTAAAACATTTTTGGTGAATGCTTAAATAACGTTTATATGGAAGGTATTTTTACGTCACCAGGACGTTTTTGAAACACGTTTGAAAGCCGTTCATAAAACGATAAAAAAAACGTTAATAATGTAATATACATTTTAAAAACGTTTATAAAAGACGTTCTTAAAACGTTTTTGGGAACGTTTAAGTAACGTTCATATGGAAGGTTTAAATCCACCTGAAAAATAAACCAGTTAAGTTTATTTAGAAAGTTTTTGTCTTAATATGATTCTATATGACTAAATTAATTATGTTGTTTTTTTCCTTTGAAGTCATCGGGTGGTTATTTTCAATAACTTGCTCTTGAAGACCAGATGTGGTAGTCTATAGTGTAGATTGCATGGGAAATTAAACATGGTATTGTAAACAGTAAAGTTAACTTTGGAAAGGAGTTGGATAGTGCACATTCCATTGTATGTCAAAACATATTATTGGTATAATTGATACTGATTGAAACAAAGAGAAAAAAAATCACTGAGATTACAGGCAAGCAGAATTGGTTATTTCATGTAAAAATGTTATGGGTGATCCTTAACACTGGCAACTGTAAACCACATAAAATGTATATGCTTTAACAGTGAACAAATAAAATTTTGTCCGTATTACTTGTTATTATCTGAAGCCCTGTCCATTACATTAACAAGTCCATGCTATGAAAACTCTGTAGACCCCATTTTGTGCAAAGAAAACTGGAGTTTACTGAAGATTCTCTTCCTGGTTATCTGCATCATATTGCATTTAACGGGCTGACCCATTTTCGTGCCTAACACCCTAAACTACCTATATCGTTCTGAAGTTTCAGTGAGTTCTCTGTATCTCTAATTTCCCCATAACAAACACAGTCGATTCCGAACAGTTTTATTTCTGAGTCTATGTCAGTGGAAATGTCATTAATATTAACAGGGAGAACAGCAGTGGACCAAGAACAGTCCCTTGTTGGGACCCAGACAAAACTGAAGCCCATACTGAAGACCCCACGCGCTGTTTTCTGTAGTAAAGAAAGGAATCTATCAATTTGAGAGTCTTCCTCCCAATTCCATAACCAATTAATTTGGATATAAGTCATCTGTAGTTATAATAAGAATATTATTAGTTTCACGGTTAAGGTTTCTTTGTTTAACACCGTAACTAACATAGCGTAAACCGAACTTCGATCTGTTTGGCAGCATTCGGTTTGCCTTTACGGTTCGCGTCGTAGCGATGCCCAGCTGCCGCGTAGCATGATATCTTCATTTCGTAATGGTTCGCCTCCCAACATGAATCTCGTGTTTGATATTCAGTTACGTTTTGTTTAGAAACCAGTAAAATACACGATTTGCTACATCAAATCCTGAAACGCAGTTTTAGAGAGTCGGACCTGAAGAAGTTTCGGCAATAAGTTTCGACGATGTCTCAAGAGCAGCAAGATCGTCGGCGAGGACCGGATTGCCAAGTGCGATGGAACTTAATTTGACACCACACTTTGAAACCTCAAGCTCGTAGAGAAGTTCGTCAGTGAAAACTAAATATACACACATATGTAAATATAAGGACATAACTCCTCCTTGACGCACGCCTCTGGTGATAGCACCCCCCCCCCCCCCCCCACTTCCCCCACTGTTCGGACAGCCGGACTAACCGATTATTGGAATGAATAAACCACTGTACATGGTTATGATAATATGTTCCATACTTTGCCATTTATACCTCAGTTGTGCGGCTTGTAAAAGAGAAATGGGTGTTAAACCGTGTCGAAGATTGTTTTTTTTTTGTATCTTAAATGCAACGTATACGTACGAGTCCAGTTTAGCACAGATCGTTCCTTGTAAATTAAATGCCGCTTTTATGCAGCTTAGTTGCTTTGAAAGCCTTGCTACTGGGGACAAGGCAATAATATTTTCTCGGCTACAAATATCATTATTCTCTCTAGAATGTTTTATCTCAAATATTTAAGAGAAACGTGGGAAAAGAGAAACAGGCTGTAGCTATTTGGATCTATTTTCTCGTTGCCTTTGCCTTTTATAAAGCGGAATAATGAATCCGGGTTTCCAGTTTGTCGGAATGCATTCAGTTTCAAGAATATTATTAAACAGATCCGCTAAAAATGCTATTCATTTTCAGCATATCGCGTCCGGATGCTTGGTTTCGTTTCAAGCTTAACTTTTGGTTACCGTTCAGCTGAGCACAGTTATTAATGACTGGGCAAAAATCTTGGACAAAGGGGGACAGGTGGACATTTATTCCGAACTTCGGGAAGGCTTTTGACACCCCACCTCATGAACTACTTAAATCTTAGTTATTTGGTTATGGAATTGGGGTGGGGGTGTGTGGGGGGCGGGAGACTCTCAAATGGATAGATTCCTTTCTTTGCTACAGAAAACAACGCGTTGTTGTTAATACTGAATCTTCAGAGTGGGCTCCAGTTTTGTCTGGCGTCCCACAAGGGACTGTTCTTGGCCCACTGTTTTTCTCCCTGTACATCAATGACATTTCCACTGTCAATGACTCGGAAATAACACCGTTCGCAGACGACTGTGTTTGCTACCGGGAAATTAGAGATACAGATGACTCACTGAAACTTCAGAATGACACAGATAGATTAAGATGTTGGGCCCGAAAATGGGGCATGGAATTTCAGCCAGTTAAATGCAACATTATACAGCTAACTAGGAAGAGATCTAATAAAATTGAGGCTTCTTACACCTTAGAGGGAACGGCTCTCGAGAATGTGGACTCCATTAAATACCTTGGTTTGACAATCACACACAAATTGAGATTACTCATATTAGCAACATGTGTACTAAGGCAAATTGAACCGATTCGGTTTC
>CAUZLF010000491.1:0-18058 GCA_963580285.1 Lucinisca nassula | reverse complement strand
AGAGAGAGAGAGAGAGAGAGAGAGAGAGAGAGAGAGAGAGAGAGAAGGAGAGAGACAGAGACAGAGAGAGAGAGAGAGAGAGAGAGAGAGAGAGAGAGAGAGGAGAGAGAGAGAGAGAGAGAGAGAGAGAGAGAGAGAGATCACCAAAGGGATGATCAGAATGTATTCTGTGCTTGCTTAGGAACCGATGGTATGCTTGCTTAAGACAGGTTTGCTTGTTAAATAGAGGTGGCCACTGTACCAAGTTTTACAGTAGCCGCCTTGAGGTCAAAGTGTTGCGTAAGAGGGTTATCTAAGAATCATAGGTTTTACTTGGCGAACAGTGTATACCCAGAACAGACGCAACAGAAAGCGGCATCTGATCAAGATCGAGACTAATTGCTTAATGATCCGCCCCGCCCATCGGGCTTGAAGAAATAGATGGGCTGCATGATGCTTCCACGCAGAGCTGAAACCGTCCACACACTAGTACTGGTAAACCGCTTAGAGGATCTAAGCCTGTCCAGGAACCGCGGTGTGAGACGGACCGTCATGCTTATAAACCCTATTGGTTTCATTGGGCGACAGGGCTTGAGATATCATTTCATCTCAGTGTCGGGTAAAAGTCCCACAAAATTGGAAGCAACGTCTCCATAATGACCTATACTGTGTTGACGGGGACGTTAAACCTCAAATCAAACAAACAAATCAAGCTTAAAAACGAGAATTTAAGGGTTAAATGAAACAATTTAAGTTACAGCCCAGGACTATTTCTCCGACCTACACTCAGGGACAATCGACCAACCAGATTTCTCAGTGCTTTGATTTTTATAGGCCAGTTTTGAAAAAAAAAAAAAAAAGGCCGGCCTCGGTAGCTCAGTCGGATGCGCGTCCGACTGGTGATCAGGAGGACGCGGGTTCGATACCTGCCACGGTCGGCAACATTCTTTCGAGGGGATTGATCATGGAATCTTTTCTACGGCCATTCTCTCCTTTCCGCTGATTCAAGGAGGGCAGTTGTCAGTTTCTTTTGAAAGGATATGCACCGTACTGGTTAACCACGTTCGTATAAGCTTGTCCAGGAAAAAGGTGGACAGGTAAACTGACTGGCTCCGAAATTACCTAAAACAGTGTTGATTGGGCGTTAAACTCCAATACAATCGACAATTTGGCCCCGCCCATCGGGGATTGAAGAAATAGATGGGCAGCATGATGCTTCCACGCAGAGCTGAATCCGACCCGCACACGAGTACTGGTAAACCGCTTAGAGGATCTAAGCCTGCCCAGGCAAAGCGGTTCGAGTCGGTCCGTCCATGCTTAAAACCCCTATTGGTTTCAATGGGTGACAGGGCTTGAGATCTCATTTCATCTCAATGACGGGTAAAAGTCAAACAAAATTGGAAGCAACGTCTCCAAAATGACATTTACAGTGTCGACGAGGACGTTATACCTCGAATCAATCAATCAAATCAATCGACAATTGGAAAAAAAGGGAAGTACATGTATTATGACATTGCGCTGTCCGTCCGTCCGTCCGTCAATATCTTTGTTATTCCTTGATGAATTTGGAAATTCCTTGGCTGAAATGTTAAGTATCATGAGACAATGTGTCGTATGCAAGACCCAGGTCGGTACCCCCGAGGTCAAGGTCATGGAGGTGAAAGGTAAATAAAAGTGTATTTTCTTGTGTCCTGTCATACCTTTGCTATTCCTGGATGGATTTGGAAATAACTTGCAGCAATATTGACCATCATGAGACAATTTGTCACAAGCAAGACCCAGGTCGGTACCTCCATGGTCAAGGTCACAGTGGTTAAATGTCAAAAAGGGTCATTTTTCGTGTTCAGTCAATTGCTTTTTGGATCGATCGGTTTACGATTGACCAAAATTTACTAAATGGCAAACTGTATTCATGCAGTTGTCCACGTGACCATCACTGATTTGGATAAACCAATATTATTGTTTATAAATAGAACTTTAAACGTTACGCTATTTTTATCGATTGTTACAAGAGTAGACTAGCTACTAGTCTGATTATAAAAGTCTGATCATTTTTTTGGGGTATTTTTTATTGGTTTAAAAAATTTTCACCTTCTTAGTAATGGCAAGTCTATTTGGTAGAGTCTCAAATCTTAGGTTAAAATTGAGCCAGAGAGACTAGACTAGCTAAACTTTTATACACTTTTCATTTTAATGCAAAATATGATTTTAATTCCATAGTATTCATTTTAACGCCTAGTGGCTAGGCTATAACAAGAGCCATCTATAGTCTTGACAGGAATTGTGTGCTGGATAATACCCAGATCAGACGCCGCGGAATGTGGCGTCTGCTCAGCCGGTTGCACACTGTTTGCTTAAACAGTGGCATTTTATAATTTGAGGGTTAAACGAAATAGTATAAATTGCCAGGTTGCTCTCGTAATGAAAGAAAAACAATAACTTAATCCAGGCCCTACTGTCACGTGACGTCTTTCGGAAATACCATTTATAGCAAACACACGAAGTGTTTGCTTTACTGTAGAGAGGCTGGAACAACATACTTAGGCACCCAAATCTCGCCTGGAATCTCGTTCAATTTCTCGCGATAATCCGCCATCTTTACAGAGTTCATGAGAATTGTATTCCTATCCAAAAAAATTATGCTTCTCAAAACCAAAAGGAGCTAAGACCTATTACAACAGAAACACAAAATGCGTCAAAATAATTTTAAAAAGCTCTTTTCAAGACCGATGCATCAAACGCTGAAGTTTGGTCGCGGGAAAGCTTCGAAACTACGTCACGCGCTTAAATTAACTGAAACGTACCGCACTGAGCCGCAAAGGTAAGACGGTAAAACCCAGCACCGCGACTGGAACAACGAGTAACCGGAGCATATGCCGAAGCATTTACCGGAACTTCTCGGTGGGGTGGAAAGCGCTTCTCGTCAAGCCAAGCAATTACAACTATTCGCAAACTATCACTCAGGGGTATAAAATAAAGGGGAATTTATCTGGCTACCTGTGGATTTCTTCCTTCCCAAGATTTACAAAATGATGATAAGCCCCAAATCTATAGTATAACGCTAGTGCTTCAGGGTACTTTAAAGTTTTCGTGCTGCAAATTAACTGAGTCACCAACTCAATATATATGAAGATAGATAGATAGATAGATAGATAGATAGATAGATAGATAGATAGATAGATAGATAGATAGATAGATAGATAGATAGATAGATAGATAGATAGATAGATGGATAGATAGGGGTGTAAATGAGTGTGTTTGCTCAAAAGGCAGTGCCTTTATTTCATATTAAAACTGTAACACAAATGTATGCCAAGTCGAGTTAAAAGAACTTAATTTTAGAGCCCTGAATTTTTTTTTTTTTTGGTTTTGGTTTTACGGCCCTTTCAATATTATTTCATTCGTATCGAGCCAATCGTTAATCAGAGGCGGGCGAAAACCGGAGTACCCGGAGAAAAACCACCTGGCCTTGCAGCCCTTGGCGTCTCACATAAGACCCGAGCGAGGCTCGAACCAAAGCGGTGAGAGACCTAATGATCAAGAGTCAGCCCTCTTAACCACTAGGCCACGGAAATGTTTAAGAGCAAAAATGAGTAGCGCAGACTTTATAGGTGGTACCGTTTTTAGACATACAGCGTAGACCAAGATCGGCTATAGAGTACATTGCTTCTGAGCAGGGTCGGCACTGTTCGCCTTGTATGTATGCAACAACAGTTTTGAACAAGATTCAGGGCCGTACGCAGACCCTGAAAAGGAGCAGGTTGAGGATGCGATTTTCAGGTATTTTGCAGAGGGTAAAAAACTGCATGAATCTGAGATAATTTCCAAAAGATGGGTGGGGCTGCGTTTGCACCCTCCCCATTCTGTTGAACAAAACCCAAGCACTACCCTAAGACGTCAGAGCGCAGCGTAAGAAGAAAATTCTGGACTGAGCTCGTTTGTTTGATTTAAGGTTTAAAGTCCCCGTCAACACTGTATATAGGTCATTTGGAGACGTTACTTCCAATGTTACGGGACTGTCAGCTCTGCGTGGAAGCATCATGCAGCCCATCTATTTATTCAAGCCCCGATAGGCGGGAGCGGGTGGACTGTGCTCGTGCACTTGGGCATTGGCAAACAGAATCTACATAATCAGACGCCACATAACGCGATGTCTGATCAGATCTACTGTGCTAGCTTAATTTAAACGAACAGTTCGATTCTCAGCTCAGGACTATTTTCCCAACCTACACTCAGAGACGATCGACCGACCAGTACTCTCAGTGCTTTGATTTATTCCCGGATCACATGGCAGAAATGTTACCCATCATGAGACGATGTTTCGCGTACAAGACTCAGTCAGTACCTCGAGGATCAAGGTCATACGTAGAGGTCAAAGGTTAAAAAGGGGTAGTTAACAACTTTGTTATTCCTGAATGAATTTTGAAATTACTTGGCAGAAATGTTAACTATCATGAGACGATGTGTTGCAAGACTCTGATCGGTACCTACAATGTCAACATCACGTGAAGAAACACTATGCCCCCAACACTGCTTGCTCCTAGTTGAAAAGGTAATACTTCACATGGCTAAAGTGAGATCCATTCATAAACTTTCAAGGCTTAGCTTTGATACATTTTGCGTTATATTGCCGACGAGATTTCATCAAAAAAATTCACAAGGGCCATTTCTCATGAAAGGGACATAATCAGAGAGAGAGAGAGAGAGAGAGAGAGAGAGAGAGAGAGAGAGAGAGAGAGAGAGAGAGAGAGAGAGAGAGAGAGAGAGATTTTCACCAGTACTAGAATGCACTATGTTACACACGTGATAGAATAATAACCTAAATATAAAAAGGCTTTTGTGGTTTCAACGCCAAAAAAGTTGAAGATCAACCTGAACATCCATACCGTCTGATCAGCATCCTTGTTTTGTTGCTGATCAGATTGTATATTGCCTCTAGTTACTATTTTTTTTAACTTCAAGACTCTCTCACTCCATCTGCGTGCATGTGCGTGCGTGTGTGTGTGTGTGTAACACATAGTCATATGATTATCATGGAATGATATTGCACTTCAAGTTATCAATAAGAAAACGGTAGCTATACAGAGTGGGCAAATTGTATTCAAGTTCCCCTTTGACTTTCTTAAAACCTAGAAGATAACACCAGTGCTGGAGTTAATTTTACAACTCAGGCATCGGCAGGTAAATTATGGCCAACAATGAGTCTCATGGGAGGTGTGCAGACAGTTCAGAGAGTAATTTATGTGTCTGTCTGATATTCACCCTGGAAGAATGGGGTCTTATTTTTCTTATTTCTGCTGTTTGGTTTGAGATTAAACACCCCTGCAAACATTATTTAGGTCATTTTACAGGCGTTTCTTCCGAATTCGGCGCGTATCATGGTAGTTATACTGCAAACATAGGTTGTGGGTGTTCGTTAGAACCGCTTCGTTGAGGCGGTCAATGAGGTTGTTCTAACGAGTACCCACAACCTATGTCTTGGAGCAGAAATAAGAAAAATAATTTATACCCCGTAAACCCCAGTTTTCTCTATATATAGTGGGGATTAGGTGGATGTTCATTTCACGGACTTATTCACGTGATGTGATGCTTCCACGCAGACCTGAAACCAGCCCGCACACGAGTACTGGTAAACCGCTTAGAGGATCTAAGCCTGCCTTGGCAACGCGGTGCGAGTCAGCCCGCCCATGCTTATAAACCCTTTTGGTTTTATTGGGCGGTAGGGCTTGAGATGCCATTTCATCTTAATGTCGGATAAAAGTCCCACAAAATTGGAATCAACGTCTCCAAAATGACCTTTACAGTGTTGACAGGGACGACTTCAAATCAAACAATAACGGGCCTCCGTGGCCTAGTGGATAAGAGCGCTGACTCTTAGTCATTAGGTCTCTCACCGCCGTAGGTTCGAGCCTCGCTCGGGCCACGTGTGAGACGCCAAGTTCTGCAGCGGAAGGTCAGGTGGTTTTTCTCCGGGTACTCCGGTTTTCGCCCACCTCTGATTAACGATCGGCTCGATATGAGTGAAATAATCTTGAAAGGGCCGTAAAACCCAAACCAAAAAAAAAAAAAAAAAAAATCAAACAAACAAACTAAACATCGAATCGATGTTAGTTCGACGCTGATCAAAGATAGGTTGTAAAGTGATGAAAAATGTGGATACTATATCAAATTGTCATTTTGATCTATCAGTCGAAACAGTACAGACTATTCCATTATTTAATCTTTTAAACCTACAATTTTCATAGTCTACACTTGGTTTCGGGGAAAGAATGAAGGTCACACCCTGCATATGTGGCATATTGTTGTCACTTCAACATTTTCTCCAGACCTATCTTTTGTAACCATTGTCAAAGCATTTTACACACCAAATCTGCACAATTTCATTGTCACTTCAGGAATGGATTTTAATATGTAATAAATGCAGTTAACCTCGATGTAACCCCATGCCAGAATTGATTGACAGGTCTTCAAGCCAATAGTTCGATCGTTGTTTGGCGATTGCTAACCACCGTAACCTTAGACAAGCTAACCTAACCATAGAATGTCGACAACAACAGAGTTAACTTCCTTGACGGGGCGTGACTAAGCTGCGCATACAAAGAAAGGGCTAGAGGTTGCTTCCTCTTGTTTAATAGCTGCTTCATTAGTAGGCCTACACTGTAAAAGTGGGGTTCATGTAGGTCAGAATCATATAGGCGTGTTTTTGTGATGTAATGTTGAATCAGAATGAGCCAAGAATCTTTTGGTGTTCCTTGCATCACGAAAACACACCTATATAATTGTGACCCCATTGAACCCCACTTTTATATAGTAAAACTGGGGTTAACAGGGGTAAACCTTATTTTTCTTATTTCTACTCAAAAAAATAGATTGTGGGAACTCGTTAGAACCGCTTCAATGAGGCGATTCTAACGAGTACCCACAATCTATATTTTTAGTAGAGATAAGAAAACTATCACAATTTTTCATCTTAAAATGTTTCCTTTTTCGGCAAAATATTTACAATGTATTTGTACAGGCAGTTTTTCGTAATGTCTACATGTAGACTATTATCATATTGCTGTGAAATTCTTGTCGGACATGCATTGCATTTCGTATTCAAAATAATATACAAATTATGTACAATTCTGCAAAATCTTGGCCTAAAAGCACAATATTCCAAGCCTAGGCTAGGACAATATGCATGTATAGTTACTTTCTGTGATCCATATAAACAATACGTATGCGAATAGCTGCACAACGTGAAATTGACTGGCTTGTTTTTCTTTTCTATTCTGTCATGAATACACATGTCAACACGAACCGAATTCTTTGTCAAACCACCAGCGTATTTTTCCGTATTTTCAAATGTATATAAACCAATATGCATGCGTTTTTTGCGCAAGGTTTGCCGCACAAGCTGCGTATTTTTTCTGTATTTTTAAAAAATACGTCCTTCAATACATACACATTTTGTTGCGTAACATTTGTTGCACCCGCTGCTTATTTCTTCTGTATTTTTCACAAATACGTTCTCCAATACGCACACGTTTTGTTGCGTAAACTTTGTCACACCAGTTGCTTATTATTTCCGTATTTGCGCACAAGACGGACGTAAATACGTACTGTATTGCCAGTGTATCAGTATGTATTGGTGTAAATTCGCATTGCGTATTTGTCCTTATTTTGTTCATTTTTCACTGTGAATATAGTTCTGGCATTTTGTCAGAATGTAGGTCTTGTGGTGGTATGTATGGGACGTTTCGTGAGCGTAGGGCAAATACATTTGAAGTTTTGACCGAGGTTAAGTTAATATGTATGTGAAGTTTCATGGGGTTAAGTTTCATGGGGGACCGAGGTTAAGTTTTTTTGGTTAATGCGTGACAAACACATGGACAAAAGCAATTCAGTTCTGGCCTTTTGTCAGTATGTAGGTCTTGTGTTTGTTAGTAGGAGTGTAACGAGTATGGATAATACTTTTAAAGTAATGACCGGTTAAGAATTTTGGTTTAGATATGACAAACTGAATGACAAGATGATTACTATAGGCCACCCAAAATACTGTGCGGGGTCCTATTTTAGAAGGGAAGTAACTCCGTAAATACTGTTGGCAGGGTTATGGTTCTTGTATTCTCCGATTCCCCTCATAGCCCCCTATATCAGTATATCGAGTTTCGCTTAATTACCTTTTACACTTTTAGAGATAAAAAGTGTGTAGGACGGACGGATGGACGGACGAAGCGGCGATTACACGCTCTCCCTTCGGGGGGCATAAAAATTGGATCAGTAACCGCAGCCTTCAGAACGCTCTCTACCAGCGAGTTTCGTTGTTCGTTTAAAGGCAATACAAATTTCGCCTCTTAGTCGGCTGATCATGACACCGCACCAGCGCCTGACAGTAGTAATATCCTAAATGTTGGGATGGAAGACTGCTGCTGTCGTGCAACGTTACAACAACGTCGTTTCGTTTAACAAGCCCAACAATTCGCGTTAACGACTGACCGACTGCCCCTGACCAAACGGAGCTAACCCTGATCGAGCGCATCTATCGCTCCGTCTCCGCTATGTCCTCAGTCAACCCTCTTTATACCGACATTCGTTATAACGGCACACTCGTTATAACGATAATTTAAACGGTAGAAATCCTCAAAACTAAGCATTGATCTGATCCGCTTGATAGGAAATGCGTGTATAAATTACATAGCCAAGAAAAATTCTCCGAGATACAAATGTTATAGATATATGTTAGAGTAGCCTTGCCGAGGCGGTTCTCACGAGTACCCACAACTATGTCTTGGAGCAGTAATAAGGAAAATAATGTTTACCCCTGCAAAGCCAAATTTTACTGTATAAAAGTTGGGTTTAAATATATTAGAATCGCCTCGATGAGGCGGTTCTAACGAGTACCCACAACCTATGTCTTGGATCAGTAATACGGAAAATAAGGTTTACCCCACTGCATACCCAAAGTTTACGGTTTAAAAGCTAGGTTTAAGGGCGTCGAAATTATATGGGCGCATTTTCGCGATGATTTTAATTTATAATAGCGACAGAAGCGGAGCAAATTCTTTCCGTATCAAGAGTTTCGCCTCGACCTCGTTTCGCGTGGCGGCAGGCATTGAGATGTCATTTCATCTCAATGTCGGGGTAAAAGTCCCACAAAATTGGAAGCGACGTCTCCAAAATGACCTAAATTATGTTGACGGGGACGTTAAACCTCAAATCGAACAAACAAAACTTTTTTTTCCCGGGGCGCAGTCCTTTCTCACGCCTTTAGTAATTGAATTGGTAACTGATGATCAAATCGCGCTCTTCCAGCACCTTCCATTGTTTTCCGGTTTTCGAGGCGATAAGTGGTTCGCCGCGATTGTTAATAATATCAATACGACACCGGGTAGTATCCCCCTAAATATACGGATAGGAGCGCTCGAGCGAACGGTGTAGACCCCGATCGCCCTGACCCGATCGGGGACGGCGAACTGCGCCATTCCGCGGGAACTTCTTTAGCGCGTCGCCCGAGACCTCAAACTTTAGGATAATTACGGCGTAATTTACTCGAACTCTCACCCCGATATTTAGGGTAATTTCGTCATCTTCCCCTTTGCCGGCTATCATCTCTCACCTCCTTTGTTTATTACATCATACATTGCTATCATCTCTCACCTCCTTTGTTTATTACGTAATCCATTGTTCTCGTCCTTTGTTTATTACGTAATCTATTGTCTTGGGACCAAAGTGGCCCGAGTACTACTCATTTGGTTGGAAACAAAGTTCAACAATGAGCGCTGTTTACTTGGTGTGTTTTATAGTCCCATTACGATAACACATCCGTGTGATATAGTGCATTTTTATACCTCAAAAAAGGAAATTTTTCTGATTAAACTTTGTGATATTTTCCTTATATATACTTAGAACATAGATTTTGGGTGCTCGTTAGAACCACCTCATTGAGGCGGTTCTAACGAGTACCCACAACCTATGTCTCGGGGCAGAAATTTTTCTTCGTTATGTGAATTAACAGTTTGTGTTCAAATTTAGATCATCCAAACTCAACACTTTCAGACACAACTATGTAAAAGTATTGGATGAACCCTCACGAAAACATGCCTATATAATTTTGACCCCATTAAACCCCCCTTTTATAAAGTAAAATCGGGGTTTACAGCGGTAAACATCTTTCTTTCTTATTTCTTCTCAAAAACATAGATTGTTGGTACTCGTTAGAACCGCCTTATTCTAACGAGTTCCCATAATCTATATTTTGGGCAGAAATATGAAAAATATCAGATTTTTTTTTTCTGAAAATTTTCCTTTTTTGGTGGAAATTTTTTCAATATATTTGAATAGGCGTGTTTTCGAAATTTTTCTAATATTATTTCTAAAATATAGATTTGGGGTATTTGTGATAATAATAAAAATAATAATATACTAATTAAAGTAAATAAAATTAGGTAAATAATAATGAAAATAATGATAATAATAACATAAATAATAATTCCGTCTTTTTTTTTTTTTTGTTGCTTTTTTTTAGAATGACTCACTCTCTCATTACGAAAACCGGCCTATACAAATACAGTGTAAATTTTACCGCGGAAAAAAAAAAAAGATTTTAAGTTGAAAACTTGCGATATTTTTCTTATTTCTGCTCAAAACATAGATTGTGGGCACTCGTTAGAACCGCCTCATCGATGCGGTTCTAACGAGTACCCACAATATATGTTTTAGAGCAGAAATATGAAAAATAAGGTTTACCGCTGCAAACCCCAGTTTTACTATATAAAAGTGGGGTTCAAAGGGGTCAAATTTATATAGGCATGTTTTCGTGATGGTCAGACTTTTTATTATCGTTATGTAGACAAAAACAATAGTACTATACGAGAAAATGACCATGACGTAACAAATCAATGATTATATAAATCCTTGTTAAACACCGCGTAATATCGCGAAGTCACGGTGGATTTTGTTGGGGTGAAGATAGACTGGGGACCGCCTTACCGAGGCAGTTGTAACACATATTAACTAAATATGTTCTTGGCGATATAAGAATATCACCTATTATTACTCGTTAATTAAGTGAATAGACAGCAATCATCTATCTTGATTTGTTTCGTTAAACCTACGATACATCTGAATAGTGCTATCAGTCGGTTCACCCGACAACCGCAGACAAAAAAAGAAAAAAGTACCGGAAGAAGTCCGGTCTTTAGACTCCCGCACCGTTCGGAAGCGTAAGCCAACAACAGGTGCTACAATCAATTTTACCTCTGCGCTTCAGGAGACAAGACACGTTTTTGTCGGAGAGATATTTTCTCGAGTATAGAAGCCGTTGTGGGTAAACGAGGTCTCACCCGTTCGCAGACTATTTTCTACAGTGTTTTCTCATCAAGTAAAACCATTTCATATTGTTTTCTTGTATTATTTATTATTCTGACTTTGTCGGTCTACCGACCTAGTTGGGATTTTCGTTACGTTCATAAGTTCGGATTCTTGTTTTTTCCGTTCTTAGTTTCTTTTGTTCTGTTTTCTTTTTGTTGTTTTTCCTTCTGGTATAATTTTCTTTTGATCTGTAGTCCTGTTTTCAGCCATTTCAGGATGAGTCATCAAAACAAGCACTGCCCTGGAATAAATGGTAAGTGTGCGAAGATTATGCCATATTGGGATAACCATTCTGTTTGTAGGGCATGCAGAAATTATGCATGCTCTCAGACATCCACTTGTGAGGTATGTGCGGATTGGTCAGATGAACTTTGGAAAAAATTTTCCAAGTGTTTACAGAGATCTGCACAGGCCAAGGCAGCCTTCAAACCCAGGAGTTTTGCTTCTTCCCAGGTTCCTGAAAATGGTCCTGGAAAGAACAATCCTTCCCATGTACCTGTTAAAGATCTTGGGAAGGACTCCACTTCTCTGTTTCCGACCGATATGCCAGTTACGACTGCCATTGGTTCAGGAAATTCAGAGACAGGCGGTCATCATGAGTCTCAGCAGAGTTCGCTCTCTCCGGCTCATGAAGATTCGCCACACGATAGTGAAGGTGAGGAACTTACGCCCAGACGGGAACCTAGTCCTGACAGCTATGTGTCGGTTGAACAGGACACAGGTTCCAGGGCTACTGCACGATACTCTAAACCTAGGCAAGACATCCAGCCTAGGTCTAGAGTTTCACTCAGTAAGAGATATAGGTCAGATTCCGGCTCTGATTCTTATTCTGATTCTAGAGGAAGATCAAGCCAGAAACTGAAGTCTAGGCATAGGTCGAGATCTCTTTCCCGACCTAGGCATAGACATCATGGTCATAGACGTAGATCCTCGAGATCTAGGTCTAGATACAGGCATCACAGGTCTAGGTTATCTAGATCAGGTTCAAGACCTAGGCGTTCTCGATCAAGACAGTATAGACATCGGTCTAGGTCTGTCTCTAGGCCTAGGACTTTAGATGATCCTGCTGTTTCTGCTTTATCGAAATTGGTGGAACAGCAGGGCCAGCTTCTGAGGGAATTGTCCTCTCGTATGGACACTTTTCCTAACCCATCATCAACTGTTCAAGGTTCAACAAATGTGAACCCTAGTTCAGTTGTTTCTACCGTAAATTCTTCTGGTCAACATGCTGTTGTTCATGAAGATTCAGGAGATCAGCTTCAACTTTGTGTTGGGGAAGACGAGAGAATAGGATATTCTGATCCTGAAGATCAAGAGGACCGGGAATCAGAATCTCCTAAGGACAGTCTTTCATACAAGGAGGCTATTGCAAAACTCCGGTCTAGACTAGGCCCTGACATATGTCCTAGACCAGAAGTTAAAAGCAAGTCTGTTGGAGCTTCGGCTCTAGACTTTTTTAAAAATCCTGAGGAAGCTGAGGAAACTTCTCTAGCGCTTCCTCAGTCAAGCAGTGTGTCCATTTCTATGGGAAAGATGGATAAGCGTTTGAAAGGAGAAGAGGAAGTCCCAATGTCTCCACTTCCTAATTATCCAAAAGGATTCAAGACAGGCTCTTTTGTTTCTATAAACAGTAAGCCTAAGATTTTTCAAGCTTCTTCTTATGAAGCTTTAAATCCTATGATTAACATGGATCCACCATCTGTTAACCCAGGATTGAGGGATGTCTTGAAGCAAGGGTCTTCGATTCCTACTTCGCATACTCTTCAGTTTTCGACTCTTGAGAACTGGGAGAAACTGGCAAGAACAGGAATACAAGTGGCTTCCCACACAGAAATGTTTCTGTGTGGTACGGTTAAGACTATACAGCAAGAGTCATGTTCCAAGGATGACATGCTTGAGGTTTCCAGATATCTTCAGGCTGTTGCCATTTCTCAGTCACACCTGGTAGAGATTTTTTCCAGGTTGGCTGTGGGACCGCTTTTGGCTCGTAGGGATGCTTGTTTAGCTGTTTCTGATTTAGACTCAGACATGAAACAGTCTCTTAGAGTACAACCGATGGAATCTTCTACCATTTTTGGAGAGAAGTTTCCGGAGGTGGTGAAACAGTACAAAGAGGGTCTTGCTCATAGATCTCTTCAGATGGCAGTTGTGGGTGCTAATAAACCTTCTGGCTTCAAGAGGAAAGGTCCTAAGGTTTCAGAGACTCCAACTAAGTCAACTTTGGGTGAACTTAATGTCACAGTAGGTCCTGATTCTTCCAGAGCCTCCAGTGTCTCCCAAGGATTGCCCAGAATTCCGAAAAGAAACAGTGGAGTTCGTAATCCTGGTAAGGGCAGGGGTAGAGGTAAAGTAACCAAGCCCAATGCCCCATAGGGGTGCCCACTTCGGTTCCCAGGTCTCTACATTAAGGGTAAGGGCATCCAGCTCTTACGAAAATCAGGTCCCAAGATCAGACCTGCCATCAGGAGGAAGAATTTCTTTCTTCCTAGAGGCCTGGGAAAAGATTACTTCGGATGTTTGACGCTTTCTATAATCCGAAGTGGGTATCGCATTCAGTTAAGTGTCCTACCACGACTATTTCGGTTCCCTCCAAAGTGGTGTACTCGCATGCCTCAGGATCCCCTCAAGATGGGGATTTTGAGAGAAGAAGTAACATCATTGCTCCAAAAACATGCTATAGAGGAAGTCAAGGATTTCCATCCAAAACGAGGCTTTTTCAGCCGGATTTTTCTGGTATCAAAGAGGTCAGGGGGATGGAGACCAGTCATAGATCTGTCCCGTCTGAACCAGTTTGTTCTATGTCCTCACTTCAAAATGGAGACGTTAGAATCAATCAGACTGGCTCTTCAAAAGGACGATTGGGTAACGTCTTTAGATCTGAAGGACGCCTATTTTCATATTCTGATTCATCGCAGGTCTCGACGCTACCTTCGCTTCTTCTTCGAAGGGAAACTGTATCAATTCCGAGTTCTTCCATTCGGGCTTTCTGTAAGTCCTTATGTCTTCACTCGCGTATTGAAAACGGTGCTGGTCCACATTCGTCGTCAGGGTATTCGGGTTCATGCTTACCTGGACGACTGGTTACAACCTTCTGTATCAGAAACCCTATCATGGCTTCACAGCAGAAGGCTTCTGAGCATTATCCTCAATCTAGGTTTTCTTCCCAACTGGGAGAAATCAGAGCTAGTTCCTGTTCAGAATTTCCAGTTTCTTGGAGCTCGAGTCAACCTAAGAGCTGCTTTGATAGGACCGTCACAGGACAGAATCCTATCCTTTCGCAAGATACTTTTCAAAAACTTAGGAGCCAAACATGCCACAGCTCGACAGTTGCATTCCATTCTGGGTCAGATGGAGTCCATGGCCAATCTCCTACCCCTGGGGAGGGCATTCAAGAGGCCTCTTCAGTGGGAACTCAAAGAGAGATGGTGTCAGAGACTGGCTTTGTGGGACGACAGGATTCCGTTAGGTCCTTGGTTCGTCAAAGCAGTCAAGCAGTGGACAGACTTGGAGTTTCTAATGTCCATGTCCCCTCTCCATCACCCCACCCCCGATCTGCAATTGTTTACAGATGCAAGTCTAGAGGGCTGGGGCGCACACATGGAATCTCTGATGGCGTCAGGATCCTGGTCCCTAGAGTTGAAATCTCAGCACATCAATGTTCTGGAATTGAAAGCGGTTTCGCTTGCTCTTCAGGCATTCGCTTCCCACATACATGGTCACTCTGTGCTTCTGATGACAGACAACACAACAGTGTCGGCGTATATCAACAGGCAAGGGGGGTCTCATTCGTACACTCTGTGCAATCTTTCAGTAGAGATTGCATTATGGTGTGCCAAGAACAGGGTCCATGTCAAAGCGCGGCATTTACCCGGTCGTCTCAATGCCTTGGCCGACTGCCTGAGCAGGAAAGGGAACATTGTTCAGACAGAATGGTCTCTAAGGCAACAGACAGCAGACCAGATTTTCCAAATTTGGGGTACCCCACATTTGGATCTGTTTGCCACACGCCTGAACAGGAAGTTACAGTTGTTTGTGTCTCCCGCTCCGGATCCAGAGGCGTATGCAATAGACGCCCTGAATCTGAGTTGGAGGGGTCTGTGGGCATATGCCTTTCCCCCATTTCCTCTCATTCTTCAGTGTTTGAAGAAGGTTCAGAACGAAGAATGCTTAGTTTGTCTAATAGCACCACTTTGGGAGGGACAAGCGTGGTATCCTCTTCTATTATCCTTGATCATAGCCCCTCCTCTATCTCTACCAGCAAGGAGGGATCTATTGTTTCAACCTATATCCA
The DNA here is from genome assembly GCA_963580285.1 of Lucinisca nassula. Lineage (NCBI taxonomy): Eukaryota > Metazoa > Mollusca > Bivalvia > Lucinida > Lucinidae > Lucinisca > Lucinisca nassula. The sequence continues at coordinate 2,433 of CAUZLF010000491.1, read as the reverse complement.
GAATGTTGCATCCCACCCCTCAGGTGTTCCGTCTTCACGCCTGGTTGCTATGCAACAACACATGCAAGCGTCAGGCATTTCTGAATCAGTTGCCAGACGAATCTACTCAGCGAAGAGACCTTCCACCAACAATCTGTATGATTACAGATGGAAGTCTTGGCTGGATTGGTGTGGCTGCAGGGAAGTGGATCCCTTCAGTCCTACTGTAAATGATTTTGGAGAATTTCTTATTTCTTTACACGATAAGAACTTTTCACCCGCTACTGTTAAGGGATATCGTTCTGCGATTTCAACTACCCTTAAGCAGGTTTCTCGGATTGATTTTTCTAACCAGCCAATTTTGTCAGATGTGGTTAGAAGTTTTGAATTGGAACGCCCTAGAACTAAGGCTCATTTTCCAAAATGGGATCTTGCATTAGTTCTTTCCGCTCTTGTCAGTGATATCTTTGAACCTCTTCAGAGTTGCGGTTTTAAAGAATTAACCTTCAAAACTGTATTTCTTACTGCTCTTGCCACCGGTCGTAGACGCAGTGAAATGCATGCATTTTCTGCAACTTGCACTCAGTTTTCAGACGGTTCGGTCAGTTTGTGTTCCTTCCCAGGTTTTCTTGCAAAAAACCAGCTCCCCTCAGTCGTAAGCTGTCCAATTTCAGTCCCATGTCTCACAGGTCAGGATGTCAATCCCTTGCTCTGTCCGGTCAGAGCTTTAAGGATCTATCTTGACAGGGTCACTCCTAGGAGAAAGGGTCGTAAGAGGCTGTTCATTTCTCACTTAGATTCTTATGAGAAAGAGATATCTTGTGATACTATTTCTAGGTGGATTGTTCAGACCATTAAACTTGCATATGCTGCTAACAATTTGGAACTGACATCAGTCAATGCACACGAGGTTAGGGCTCTAGCTTCCTCTTGGGCTTGGTCTAATAGGGTTCCTTTAGATGATGTCGTCAAAGCTGGGTTTTGGTCCTCTGAGAATTCTTTTATTAGATTCTATCTGAGAGAAACTTCTGCAATGGCAAGTAGCCTGGCCAGTTTAGGCCCTGTGGTTGCAGCACAATCAGTAGTTGTGCCTGTATCCTAGAGATGTTTGTTTACAGTTTCCTTATGTACATGTAGGATCATGTAAATTTGTATATACATGGTGAAACTTGGTATTTTAAGAACGAAAAAAAAAAAAAATGAAGAAAAAGAGAATTTTTTCGCGGTGTGAGACTTTGTAACCCAGCTCCATGGTCAATGTCTTAACGGCGGAAATAGCTTTTTCTTCGACTTGGTAAGTCTACTCTTACTTAGTCCCACCATCCATTAATGTTGCAATCAGCACTATTCAGATGTATCGTAGGTTTAACGAAACAAATCTAGAAAATTTTAATTAATTTTCATATTTGTGAGTTATACCTACGATACATCTGAATCATACTCCCTCCACCTCCCCTCAGTTACCGTTGTTCTGCTTCGGTAAAATTGATTGTAGCACCTGTTGTTGGCTTACGCTTCCGAACGGTGCGGGAGTCTAAAGACCGGACTTCTTCCGGTACTTTTTTCTTTTTTTGTCTGCGGTTGTCGGGTGAACCGACTGATAGCACTATTCAGATGTATCGTAGGTATAACTCACAAATATGAAAATTAATTAAAATTTTCTAGTTTTCTTGCATCTATTTATTTATTTATTTATTTTCCTGATGCTCTCGGATATAGTTTATCAACGACCTTTGAGAGTTCAAAGTTTAAGCGAGAATAGTCGATTCCATTTTTTAGGGGAAGCAGGTTTCTGATACTTTTTTTCTCATGATTTTAAAGATATAAATCAATGTTTTCATATTATATACCTGGAAGTCATGGCCGAGTGGTTAATGCGATGTACTGTGAGACACACTAACAGTCTTTTAGACGAGGGTTCGAGTCCCAGTGGCACATTTTTTTAAATTTGATTTTTCATTTTTATTTTACCTTTTTTATGTTTAAAGTTATTTTCTTTATTTTTTTTATATTTATATCATTTATATTTTGTTTCCTTTGTTTAATTTTCAACAATTATATTTTTATGCTGGATGCCGGCCTCGGTAGTTCAGTCGGATGCGCGTCTGACTGGTGGTCAATAGGACGCGGGCTCGATACCTGCCGGGGTCAGCAACATTATTTCCCATGGAAATTGATCATGAAATCTTTTCCATGGCCATTCCCTCCTTTCTGCTGATTCAAGAAGGGCAGTTGTTAGTTTCTGGGGAAAGAATGTGCATTGTACTGGTTAACCGCTTACGTATAAACTTGTCAAGGATATGTGTGGATTAGTAAACTGACCGGCTCAAAAATCACCTAAATAGTGTTGCCTGGGCCGTAAAAGCCCAATTTATAAATTTCAGATTCATTTCAACAGCGCATTTGCCTTCACTGACGGCTATGAACGTACGTTCAATCATAGTAACATTTTTG
>CAUZLF010000490.1:270302-433525 GCA_963580285.1 Lucinisca nassula | reverse complement strand
GGTAGTTAAATGTATTGTACGCTTACATTAAGTAAAGTAGAAGTATAACAAAGACCAGGAATCGATACAATTCACTTACTCCACCCATCAAAGACACCAAAGGAAAGAAACACAAACACGAAGCGACCAGACCATAATGGAAACCTAAACAAAGGAAGGCCAAAAGGACAGTTACTTTCCCACAAAATTGCCAAATGGCCATCCAAAACAAAAAGACACAAGTGATACACACAGTTAGTAACAAACAACAACATAAATAAACCGCCACAGAAGAACCGCCTTGGAACGGTCAGTGGAAAGAATTCCACTGGGGTGGGGGGCGGGGGGGGGGTAAATCGATTTACATGGCCATAATCCTCGCCCTTACCTCTGTTTCGGTATACACTAATTTTGTTTAGTCCGCATGAAGGCTTCCTAACTCATCAGTGTAACATCTCCGAGAACATACACATCAAAAAACTACAGAGATGAAACAAGGTTGAGGACTCGATAGCATACAACAACAGAATTGCTGGAGCAAAAGAAAACCAACAGTTAGACTCCGACCAAATCTGTTTCTATACGGCGACGGCTCACTCACAAACTATATTTCAACAAGTGCATCGATTCCTTACTGAAACAAAACGATTTTGATATAGTAGCTGCTGGTCATGCGACCGGTTCAATTAATGGCATTGGTCTGTGTAGGTATGCTCTGCGGGTGCTCTCTCTCTCTCTCTCTCTCTCTCTCTCTCTCTCTCTCTCTCTCTCTCTCTCTCTCTCTCTCTCTCTTCTGCCATAGATAGTAACGTTGCGTTATAACATGTCAACTAATCTTCTGATAAGTTTCCACCAATTGTTTACATTTTACACATGTCAGGAGAAGAACTATATAAGTACTTGTGCTTTCGTTCTAATCCTATTATTGCTTGTGTTACATTTGGATGCATGCTATTCGCTACTTTTATGAATAAATATGTTTAAACTAAATGACCTACGCAGTGCTGACTGGGCAGTTTACATCCAAAACAAACACACTCTCTCTACCCATACGTACCTGTCTGTCTGACACAAGGTCTGTCCGTCAGACTTTCTGCCTCTCCGCCCGTCTGCCTGCCTGCCCATCTATCTGTTTGCCAGTCTGTCTGCCAGTCAGTCTGCCCGTAAGCCCGTCTGTCTACCTGTCTGCCGGTTGTCTGTCTGTCAGTCTGTCTCTCTGCCGTCCGCGCGTCTGATGTCCGCCTTCCCGTTTGTTCATTGGTGTGTCCATCCATCCGCCGTCCGTCCGTCCATTCTTCTGTCCGTATGTCTGCCCTCCCCCCCCCCCCCCCACCCCATTTCGTTAGAATGTCCGGGCTGTTTATTCCGTCAAAGTTTCAGTCACATAACACCCATTTCGTTAGAAAAAAAATCTGTTTATGTGACTGGTCACATAAAAAAGTCACATAATACCCAAGTTAGACCATCAAAAAGTCATAAAAGACCCATTTCGTTAGAACGTGCGTTTTTCCGCCCGTCTGCTAATCCGTCTGTCCGTCCGTCTGCGTGTGTGTTCGTTGCCTTGTATATTATAAAAATCTTACATGGGTGTGAGGGGATGGCTGGAAAAAATCCGTCCCGAGGGTCACTGTCCGGCATCACAAGGCTTGCCGAGTAATGCCGGAAAATTATCTCGAGGGACGGATTTTTCTATCCACCCCTCACATCAATGTTGGATTCTCTTGCATACCATCCATTTCTGAGCACTGCAGTCACTTCGGTTGCCAACGCCCGCCATATTGTGATGACCCTACAGTGATGTGTAATGATGTCAAGTAACGTGCTGTGACGTCAGCCTTAACGACGGCGCATACGAGGTCGTATTCAACCAGTGCATTTATCAAACAAGCGAGAATATTCGATAATGGGTAAGAACACCAAGGTTAGAACAGAATGTCTATCCCAGGCTAAAACCTTATCTGGTAGCCAAGAAATATTTATCACTCACTCCTATATTAATTGCATTGTAGCACGTTGACCTGATAATGATATGCTATCTCGGGACAAGTGAGCTGCATTAAGTCGACGTGACATTGCACTTTTATGAATGAACGGGACTACTAGAGAACTTGAAAAAAAAAGTTATTATTACTGAAAAAATGAAAAAAATACTTATTAAATATCACAGGAAAAATATAGTCAGCTGCTACTAAATATATCGTCCGCCGGAATATTGAAACACGCTGAGGACCATCGATATCTGATCGTAAATTGCAAATATAAGAGTGTACAAGATGATACATGGAATACCAGATTCGTGTCTTTTGATATCACTTGATATCAAAGGATACTCACCTGGTATTCTCTATATATCTTAAAAATGGTATGCAAAGACGACCTTAGATCAATGTGCCGACTTCGACTTCAGATCACATGTGTTCTAAAGTCGTCAGTAGCTCACCTCCTTTATAAAACTGAATAGTTAATTACTTTCGGGTAATTACTAGTCTTTTTCTCTATTTAGTTAACTTTCTGGATGATTAAGCTTCCATCTGCTGAATAGAAGTGGAATCGACACAATTAACACACAGCTCACATCAGAGACACCAAAGGGAAAGAAACACAAACATGAAACAACAAACCCAAACGGAAACACCAACAACGGAAAGCCAAAATGACAGATAACCCCCCCCCCCCACCACCCACCCACCCACCCACCCCACAAAATGGCCAATTGGTCACCAAAAACAAAACAACACAAACACCCAAAGACAATCAATAACAAAAAATTAAATTGCGACAGACGAACCGCCTCGGAACGGTCAGTGAAACGGATTCCACTGAGGGGGGGGGGGGGGGGGGGGGCTAAATCGACCCTATGTGGCCACAATCCTCGGCCCCACCTCTGCTTTTAGCTACCTGTGACCATGAGCATATGACAAGCTCAAACACGTCAAGGTGACGACTTTACATCCACGTACGTTACACCCGCACGCAATTATACTTGTGCTTTCAGTGCTTTGAATTTTATTTCCCAGTCAAATTTCTATTAATAAAATAGTATTTACCATCAGCATTCGGACGGCCCCCGCCCATCGGGGCTTGAAGAAATATATGGGCTGCATGATGCTTCCACGCATAACCTGAAACCGACCCGCACACGAGTACTGGTAAACCGCTTGGTGGATCTAAGCCTGCCCAGGCAAAGCGGTGCTAGTCGGCCCGTCCATGCTTATAAATCCTATCGGTTTCATTGGGCGACAGGGCTTGAGATGTCATTTCATCTCAATGTCGGGTAAAAGTCCAACAAATTGGAAGCAACGTCTCCAAAATGATCTTTACAGTGCTGACGGGGACGTTAAACCTCAAATCAAACAAAACCATCAGCATTCGGAAGACATGTTTTCATCCTAATAAATATTCTTTTTATACTGTTTTATGATCAAACATGCATTGAAATAATTCATGCACTTAAGCCTCACGCCTACTAAACTAATCACCCTACCAAACTAATATGCCGTAGTTAAGCAATCCTATTCAGAAAAACAAATCTAATTCTTAATTCATTGATTCTGTCATTCTTCCTGCGAACTAATAGTTTTACTGCTGTCTCCCACAGATGGGCCGCGTCCAGCAAAGTCTGTCTTAGCGCTTGTACGTTTAGCGTATACCTAAATGTGTCACACGTCACGAAAACACGCCTATATAATTTTGATACCCTTGAACCCCACTTTTATTTAGTAAAACTGTGGTTTACAGGGGTAAACCTTATTTTTCTTATTCCTGCTATAAAATATAGATTGTAGATAGTCGTCGGAACCTATATTTTGAGTACTAATATGAAAAATGTCACAATTTTTCATCCTAAAATTTACGTTTTTCGGCGGAAAAAATACAGTGTTTTTATATAGGCATGTGTTCGTAATGAGAATACTGACTTGCCTACCACATTGGGAAAGCTATGAGTCACCCGGATTCCTTATAGCGCACAGCGAAGGCTCACTCTTCACTCGGCGTTAGCCCCCGCCCATCGGGGCTTGAAGAAATAGATGGGCTGCATGATGCTTCCACGCAGAGCTGAAGCCGACCGCACACGAGTACTGGTAAACCGTTTAGAGGAGCTAAGCCTGCCCAGGTTAAGAGGTGCGAGTCGGACCGTTTATCCTTGTAAACCCTATTGGTTTCATTGGGCAACAGGGCTTGAGATGTCATTTCATCTCAGTGTCAGGTAGAAGTCCCATAAAATTGGAAGCAACGTCTCCAAAATGACCTATACAGTGTTGACGGGGACGTTAAACCTCAAATCAAACAAACAAAACAAAAACAGCATGAGTCATCCGGCTTCCATATAGCGCACAGCAAAGACACTGGTCTGGTCAGAGTCTTCACTCGGCGCATATATCGAAAGTGTCTCATTTAGCGTATTGTGGCTCACAAAAAAACGGTCGCTAGCAGCAGCAACTCAATGGAAAGCATGTTTTAGACAGCATATCCGCACAGCCTGATATGTTTCACCATCTTTACATGTGCACTAACTTAAAGACTTCTGAATATCTGGTACTCGTATTATTAACGAAGATTTCATGGACGCGCAAGCTTAATTTACTACGCCGCTCGAGTCGCCGAGTTTCGGTGACGTTTTTTGCGCCTGACCGGCTCGTCGAAATTTCTGTCTATGGCATATTCGGATAGACATTTGATTTCGATCAGTCTTGTGGAAATTCTTGGGGATCAACTGGCAATTTATTTTCATCCCGAAGAGATGGGTCAATAATTCCTTTCAGACTTCAGCTATTTCGAGTGAATTACCATATGCTCGTCCTGATAGATGCTTTATGGATGCAAAAGATATCATGATGCTTCGGCAGTCCTACGCAAATTGTTGAGCAAATGGCCATTTGTGTAAGGAAGAAATGTACTCTCTTTCTTTCGTTTTTCTTTCTTTCTTTCTTATTCGACTGTCTTCATTTTTTTCTTTCTTTCTTTTCCTTATTTCCTTCTTTCGACTTAATTTTTCTCTCCTTCTTTTTTCTTACTGTTATTTATTTATTTATTTATTTATTTATTTATTTATTTATTTATTTATTTATTCTATCCTTTTCCCTTCCCTTTTCTTCAATAGATACTCCGTAGTGTAGTGGTTATGCTACTCGCCTTGTAAACCAGGGGTCGAAAGATCGATCCCGGGCTTCTCCAGACTACCGATGTCCCGTCTTCGTATGACATTAGTTGTTACGGTATGAAGTAAACAGAACACACTCACTCCTTTTTCTATAATGTTTAAATAATCTTCTTTGCAAAACAAGAAGAAAGAAAAACACGTTATTCTGAGCACTGGGCTACAATGTTTGCAGAATAAAATGTGAGTATATTTCATTTTTTATAATGCATCCTGTGCTACTCTCAGTTTTCCAGCAAAACTACAAGAGTGTTGGATAACGTACTTGTTAGAAGAGATAATAGTTTGACCACTAACGAGCTTGATAAGCTGCCAATGCTTTGAACGACCAGGCCCAACGATATTAAATTCATTGTTTATACAGAAAAATTCAGCTATATTAAGACCACCTAAAATTAAAACCAAATCTGCTTTTAAAAGCGTATTGAGAAGGTTTCTGTCATTCTTTCTTTGTGTTTTCTACAATCCGTGTCTCCTAATAAGAGACCACCTTCGGGTCTGTTCAAAAGTGGTCTTAAAGACCACTTTTGAACAGTCCCAAAGGTGGTCTTAATATAGGAATTTTACTGCATTTACATTTATTTCTTTTCATAATTTATTCATTATTCTGATATGAAACCCGAACAGAAAACCATTTACATGTATTTTCAATTGAATCAGAACAGTGTCAATGAAATCATTATCTGTTCAACGTCAAAGTGTAGCTGATTATCATTTATTTTGACGTCACTTACAGGTCAAACGATGTCGCGTGACTCAATGTTGTTGTTTAATAATGCCTTCTACCCAGGAAAAAAAAGGGCCACATGGAAGATTAGTATTAGTTTACTAAATGTGTTACCCTCTAAAACTAAGGTCGATTATTATCATTAGTAGTAGTAGTAGTAGTAGTAGTAGTAGTAGTAGTAGTAGTATTGATGGTGGCGTTTAGGGAATCTACACACGTGTTTCAATCATATCCAGGACATTGGTTCGACTGAAACTAAAGACGGTATGTATTAAGTGAATCATACCTTAACTTTTTTCGTGACCTTAAGTTGTTCATACAATATATTGCCTTTATAACTTACATTTACATAGTTTTCTATCCATTATTTGACGACAAAAAAAAGGTCTGGTTTGAGGGCTCAACTTGAAACAAGAAAATCCATTGACGTCAAAACGTCGCAATCATCCAAATCGACGTAATTTAATAATCATGTGAAATCGCTCGAGTCTACGAGTGATCATTAGTTATCCCTATGATTTTTTATTCCTGCACACCAGGTAAGGAAACCCATAGTTTTAGCTTAAGATAGAAATTTTGTTATAATTCTGGTGTTCTTACCCAAAATCGAATATTCTCTCGCGTTTGATAAATGGACTGGTCGAATACAACCTCATATGCGCCGTCGTTAAGGTTGACGTCAGAGCACGTTACGTGACGCCCCTAAACATCACTGCAGTGTCATCACAATATGGTGGACGTCGACAACCGAAGTGACTGCAGTATTAAAAATCCACGCTTAGAAATGGAAGTATACAAAAAAAAAACGAATCCTACATGCATGAGGGTTGGATAGAAAAATCAGTCCCTCGGGATCACTGTCCGGCATCACTCGGCAAGCCTTGTGATGCCGAACAGTGACCCTCGGGACGGATTTTTCTATCCACCCCTCCCACCCATTTTCAAATTTTCCAGTAATAATTACATTTTTGCCAATTTTACAGTAGTCCTGTTCATTCAGAAAAGTGCAATGTCACGTTGACCAGCGAAAGCTCACTCGTCCTGAGAAAAAGTATCTTTATGGGTGCAAAATGCAATTAATATAGGGGGTAACTGCTAAGTATTGTAGTATGAACAACAGTACATCCCAATAGCTACTATATTTTTTCTGTAAATGCACAGAAAATGTGGATATTGAAAAATGAGCTACCCTATGTCCCAATTATCAACTATAAATGGACCGCAAATGTAAATATTGTACGGGTCGAACAGACAATTGTCACGTCAGAATAAAACACAGCATAAAACATATTTGCATAGCCAAATAGTTATGCATTAAAAAGAAATGATTGTTGTATTTGTCAATACATGATAATGAGAAAGACACTCCGAATTAATAAAATACGGGTCGTGTCAAGCAAAATGTGTCCTTACGTATCAGCAATCAAAATAAGCGAATAACTGTATTCAAAATTGCCGTTTGGCTAGGTAAGCCGACGGCTTTACGCTCGGAAATTTCGTTTTACGGCGATGCGTTAGCGGAGCGGTAAAAAAGAATTCGCGATTTGCACTTATTCATTTGACTGGCTGTTTGAGTTTTACGTCCCACCAACAACTAAGGTCATACGGAGACTGGACCTCGGTTTAAAGACTCACCCGAAAGTCTGGAGAAGTCCGGGTTCGATCCTGCGACCCCTGGTTTACAAGGCGAGTAGCGTAACCACTACACCACGGAGGCTTCTACTTATTCACTTGATTATTTTTCTTTAATTACACTATTTGCCCAAAAACGGCAATCACAGTGGGCTGAGTAAAACCAAATACAAGCCAATAAAAAGCAACGTTACATGATGACGTCGGGTTTCCGACAGTATATCGCAGAATATACTGCCGCAAATTACTAGTGTTATCCTATCAGGCGTTAGCGGAGCCGTAAAAAGGAATTCGACGATTTGCACTTATTCATTGATTTATTTTTTTTTTATTTTTTTTTTTTATTTTTTTTTTTTTTATTTTTTTTTGAAAAATTACTCTTTTTGCCCAAAACAACAAGCGCACTGGGGTGCGTAAATTCAAATACAAGCCAATGAAAAGAGACGTCACATGATGACGTCGGGTTTCTGACAGGGCGAGTATCCTATCAGACGTCGCTTTACATACGCCTGTGCATCAGAATGAGCCTTTACATTAAAAAGCCCATCTAATGATGAACCTGGCAGACCCTACTTTCTACAGAGGAACATATACGACTCGAACACCGATGGCTCATTTACCAAGAGTGGTTCAAGCTTGTTCTAAAACACCTGGGTAAATTTTTCCCAAACCTCCAGATATCAATATATATTTATCATATGACGTCGCGTCTGAGATTGTTATAACGTCATATATTACATGCATTACAGAGAAATACCATGATTTCTACCAGACATAAACTTGGTATTTTCCTTTTTGCTAAGAAGAAATATTTCCTCTTAGCCGGGGAAATAAATCCCTTCAGCTGGAACTACTTTATGTACAAGATACGAGATACCGCTTTGCACGGTGAAATTGTTCTATTCAAACGCGGGAAAGTTTCAATCACGGCGACGTTATTCATGACGTCATTGTAATGGCGTCTAAGAAATATCAACAGACGTTCAGAATGTGTGACGTTTGAGTCGGATGCAACGCTGAAACAAAAGAAAACATGGATATGACCATTGATTAGGATGTAAGTTTTGCTTTATTTAATCTAACGTTTTACTTGTTTTATCACTGAAACACTTTGTTTCTTCTATTTTTGTTCAAAACTGTAGAAAGCGCTTTCAAAATGGCGCCCGTCCAGTTGTTCTTCCACCCAGATTCTGTAACACTTCGCTGATTAAACCGTTTACATGGGCTGTAAACAGTCAACTGAACGGGCATTCAGATCCAAAATTCAAGATCCAAACTCTCCTAAAAGTCTATGGAAGTGCATGTAATATACAGATTATACATTTCTCCTATTTGAAATATGGGATTTATAAACCTCGGGAGGTAAAACAATCCGTTAAAGAAACTCGTGCTTCGCACTCGTTTCTTTATCGGATTGTTTTACCTCCCTCGGTTTATAAATCCCATATTTCAACTAGGAGAATGAATAATCTATATGTAATAAATTCGATAATCCACTAGTGGATTAAATATGTAAATTAGTTAGATACGCCCGATAACGTTACTTGTACGACGTCCTTAACTACGTCTGATGTACTAATGGCGGAATATTGACAGTTTTGTAAAACAATCGTGAATAACTTGCAAATTAGTTAGATACGTCCCGTAACGTTACACGTACGACGTGCTTAACGACGTTACGTTTACTAATGGCGGAATGTTTACGTTTTTGTAAAACAGTCGCGAGTGAGTGAGTGAGTGAGTTTTAGTTTTACGTCCCACCAACAGCTAAGGTCATACGAAGACGGGACCTCGGTTTAAAGACTCATCCGAAAGTCTGGAGAAGCCCGGGATCGATCCTGCGATCCCTGGTTTAGAAGGCGAGTAGCGTAACCACTGCACCACGGAGGCTTCTAAAACAGTCGCGAGTAAAATTCGTTTAAATGTCATATGAGAAATAGTATCTTGCATTCGTGCTCATGTGTTATTGAATTTATTAAACTCGTTGGGTTAAAAAGATAAAATGCTCGGCAAAGCCTCGCATTTTATCCCTTTTTCTCAAATCATTTATAAATTCAACAATACATTAAAATTCATGTAAGATCCTCGATTTAGGATAATTTAGGGACCGATTTTTTTTTCTTATTTTATCTAGAAATTGGACGTGCTGTGTACTTAGTACAATCGCCGAATGCATAACGTTTTTTTTATTATTATTATTTTTTACGGCGTAGTCGTTATGGTTTTGCTTTTGTTCTACATTTTTCGTTATCCCATTGGTCAACAAAGCCACATGTCCAAGGAGATGATCATTTCATTGGTCAATGATTTGCATAAATAAATCTACTAAAAAAAACACGACAGTTTGCCGAAGTTTTAAACTAGGAAATGTTTCATTTTTTTTATGTGAGACATGAATGAAAAATATATACAGTTTCGGCTTGCTCACCGTCTTGTCCTTTGATGACCATACGTCACATGTATAATTGTGTTTCGAGTGAATTCTGAAACTGCTGCGGTGAATAGCTATTTTGACCTAATTTCACGTGGTTGGTCTATATAGCGAAAGGAACCATTTCGCGAAAGGAAGGTTCCTTTCGCGAAAGGAAGAATTTTCTGCGAATTGTGTGTGTGAATTCGGGTTTAACGTCGCTTTCAACAATTTTTCAGTCATATCACGACGGTGTCTGGTTGCGACAGGGAGCTCAATGCTCACGTTTATAGTGCTGCCTCACTGAAGTATCATGTCCCAGACACATTACATGATACCACACCCTGTCACATTATCCTGACACTGGATCGACCAGTCCTAGCTCTAACCCGTAAATCTGAGTGCCAAGCGAGGAGCAGCTAGTACCATTTTTAACGACTTTGGTATGTCGCGGCCCGGGATCGAACCTGAGACCTCAGAATTTTCTGCGAAAGGAATTGTTTGTTTGATTTGATGTTTAACGTTCCCGTCAACACTGTGTAGGTAGTTTTGGAGACTTTGCTTCCAAGTTTGTGGAACTTTTACCCGACATTGAGATAAAATGACACCTCAAGCCCTGTTGCCCAATGAAACCAATAAAGAGATATAGCATGACAAAAAATGTAATAATCGCATTACAAATTGACAGATGTTTAATTTACAATATATGCCCAATAAAAGTTGCAGTGTATCATTTGTCTTCAGCATACTTTATGTCCTCCATTTTAACACAAAATGGACATTTTCGAATATCATTAATGTTATATCAATTCTGAGAAGGAATAAGTGTAATTTGAGTTTTAGTTAGGTGCACATAATATCAAGTTTCCGTCCGTTTGTCTGCTCGTCCGTTTGTTCGTCCGTCTATGCGTTTACGTTCACCATGGCGACAACCCTAAATGTTAACCCTAGAATTTGTTATCAAAAATAGTAAATGATAAAGTTTTCTTATTTGTTGTGCATATACTTGAGATCATAAATGAAATGAGGTCATGTTTTAACCTTGACCTTTTACATTGACCTTAGCTCAAACAGGCGGGACACCGCCCTCTGCAAAGCTATTTTACCTCGCGTGACATCTGAATTGTTTGAATACAGTAAACCAGTTCATAGCTAGACAACTGTTGCTGTCACTATTGTAGCTCATATTTCTAAACAACCTTCCAATTAAATCTACGCCGCATATCTTTTTTAAAGATATTTCTTGTTATTTATTTATTTATTTTTTCTTTCTTTTCTTTTCATTCTAATGCCGGCCTCCGCCCATAGGGGCTTGAAGAAATATATGGGCTGCATGATGCTTCCACGCAGAGCTGAATCCGGTCCGCACACTAGTACTGGTAAACCGCTTAGAGGATCTAAGCCTGTCCAGGAACCGCGGTGCGAGGCGGACCGTCCATGCTAATAAACCCTATTGGTTTCATTGGGCGACAGGGCTTGAGATGTCATTTAATCTCAGTGTCGGGTAAAAGTCCCACAAAATTGGAAGCAACGGCTCCAAAATGACCTTTACAGTGTTGACGGGGACGTTAAATCAAACAAATCACTTAGTTATGTCACGCGACGTCTTATTGGATGAGGTCAAAATTTGCGACAGTCATCATGTAACGTCACTTTTCATTGGTTCTTGCCGCCAATATGTTTTAAACAAAACAAATGAATAAGGATAACTGTAATGACGCGTCGCCGTAAACAGAAATTTCACACCGTAAAACCGACGATTTACCTTCCCAAATAATCCTTTTCAATACTGTTATCCACTAACCTAGGGGCTTGAACTATCCGGAAATCGAACATATTTTTAAGGTCCCAATCGTATTCGAGCCAATGAACTTCAACTGTCCATTTTTTCCCATCCCCGTTTTCAAAACGTAGATTGTTTGTACGCTATAACCGACTCTGTGACAGACATCGTATTTCCAACAAACGTCTAAAACGGGAAATTAACCAATTTAGTACCGGAAACCCTAAAACGGCTAGTTGGCAAACAGTGCAGGCAAAGATCAGACGTCGCAGAACGCGGCGTCTGATCAGGGCCTAGACTGTTTGCAAAGTGTTCTGTTAATTTCCAAGTAGAGTTTTGAGAAAACACAACCTGACACCCCTACATTTTGAAATGGACTCATGCTATTTATAAGGGGGGGGGGGGGGAATCCATTTGGTACAAAAAGGGTTAAATCCCTTCAGTCTAACGTGGGCTTTCTATATTACAGTTAGCACAGCATCGGGCAAAACTTTCTGAGACCAGATATTTAACCCATTTAGTACCAGAAACCCAAAAACGGGTATATGTACTCTTGCAAACAGTGCAGGCCCAGATCAGACGCCGCAGAACGCGGTGTCTGATCAGGGCCTCCACTGTTTGATAAAAGTTCAGCCATTTTCCAAATGAGTTTTGATGAAAACACAACCTGACACCCCTAAATTTAGAAATGAACTCTTGCTATACATAAGGAGGAAGATTCCATTTGGTACAAAAAGGGTTAAGCCTCAAGTATTGCTGGAGCTATTGCACCACCCCTGACGGCGGTGGCGGCGGTGCACGGTGGCGCATGTGTCCAGAAAAGGTTTTGATGATTTACAGTTACGATTTAGAGAACCCACATTTTTCTAATTCTAAGTCGGATTTACTTCACATTTCAGTCGATGCTTAACCGCTTTCATTCAGCACTACCGGCCCCCGCCCATGGGGGGGGTGGGGGGGGGAGGAGGGGGGCTTGAAGAAATAGATAGGCTGCATGATGCTTCCACACAGAGCTGAAACCGGGCCGCACACGAGTACTGGTAAACTGCTTAGAGTATCTAAGCCTGCCCAGGCAAAGCGGTGCGAGTCGGACCGTGCATTCTTGTAAACCCTCATTGGTTTCCGAATTTAGAAAACAGTGCGATACCAGACGAACTTCTCTATCAGACAACAGCTCCTGTTATCAAGAAAAACTGCATTAAATCTTTTAACCCTGTATTTTTGAAGTGGACTTATCCATCCTTGAATCTGGGCACGTTCATTATTGTAAATAGGGGTTTAGCAAAAACCATAAACAGACTGGAAAGATCCTGATAAGGTTTTCTTGCACACCAGACAAGGAAATCCGTGATTTTACCCTGGGATAGAAATTTATGTTCTGACCCTGGTGTTCCGACCCCAAATCGAATACAATCGCGTGTTTGATAAATGCACTGGTTGATTACAACCTCATGCGCGGCGTCGTCATGCGTGACGTCACTAAACATTCCTGTTGTGTCATCACAAAATGGCGGACGTCGGTAACCGAAGTGACAGCAGCATTAAAAATTCGCAATAGAAATGGAAGGTATGCAAGAAAAAGAATCCTATATGGGTGTGAGGGGTGGATAGAAAAATCCGTCCCTCGGGATCACTGTCCGGCATCACTCGGCAAGCCTCGTGATGTCGGACAGTGACCCTCGGGATGGATTGTGCCATCCACCCCTCACACCCATATAAGATTCTTATAATCTCAGCTGGAGGTCGCAATGAAGGTGCTGTGTAGCTTTCAGTGTCGAAGCGTTCCAGTACAATAACACCCCTCCCCATACACACACACCCCACGTGGCATAGTGCATTCTTTCATACCTCATAAACGGTTATTTTTTCTTATCACAATGTATGATATTTTCTTATTTGTAATCCTAAACATAGGTGTTGTGAGTGCTCGTTAGAACCTCATAGAGGCGGTTCTAACGAGTACCCACAACCTCTGTATTGGAGTAGAAATAAGAAAAGCAATGTTTACCCTGTAAACTCCATTTTTCTATATGAATTGGGGTTTACAGGGTTTGATTTCACGAACTTGTGAACGCGATGTACTGCTTTGGCATCATTAGCGCAAGTGCTTGCAACACATGCGGAATAGGGACTTTTCACTTTTGTCCATTTTTGTTCTTGTTGTTGTTTGTTTGTTTGTTTGTTTTTTGTGTTGTTGCTATTTTATTGTATGTTTGTTTGTTTTTCCTTTTCTCTTTCCCACCTTACTTATTCTAATGTCCCAATTCTTGGGAGACGGGTTGAGAGGGACGGTTGCTTGAGGACTCGGTCGTTGACCCATCAGCTGTTGTCATTTACCGTCGAGGGAGATCTTGGTAAGCACTAGCAAACCGCTTAGAGAGTCTAAGACCAGTGACGGTAACTGCTGTTGACAACACATACTACGGTATCTGTGCCTGTCAACAGGGTAGTTTGGGTTAATTCCAAGATCGACAAAACAAGTAAAATTACATGCAAGAAGACACTGATCTTTTTCATTCAAGGAAAAAACAAACATTTAGTGTTATTTATCTCTGCAGTAATACGATGTTGCTTTTAGAAACCAAAGACAACCGTTGTTTAAGCTCTTATCTTCACGACAGATAATTACACGATTGGTGTAACATTGTCTTATGGAACAAAGCTAGGATGGTTATTTTGACCTTTAAACCTTTCATGCCCAGTGTCCAAAAATAGCCATATTTGCGAACAGTGCAGACCCAGATCAGATGCCACAAAACCCAACATCTGTTCCGGGACTACACTACTTCATGGATATAAGTTATCATTTATTGTTTTTATTTATTTATTTATTTATTTATTTATTTATTTATTTATTTATTTATTTATTTATTTTGTTGGGGGCTCGGATGTCCATTCAAAAGAAGAAATTATGTTGAAAAACTGAGGAGCCTTATCAATCATCTATAGGGACTTGTGGCTACCCTGTCCCTATTAACGTTCACCTCTGTAATCCCTGGAAACTGGTTTAAAGCATGGTATCTTACTTGTTTGTAAACTCAAACAATAATGCACAAAGAAGGAGAGTAGGAAATGGAAATGCACCAGACGTATAATTAGACGGTTCTATATTCTTAATCATACAGTGTCGCCTATGGAAGCCGATAGGGGACATTTTGACTTGTGACTTTTGAACTTGTGACTTATGACTTGCGACGTCGGAGTTGCATGCTTAATTTTTGCGATTTATGACTTTTGACTTTCGACAAATCTGACGCAGTGGAAGACGGCGGTCAACGACGGTGTCGATCCAGCGATTTTGCTGCTCCTGTATTATATTGTTTGATGAATGCCATTAAGAAGACTTGTTTATGTTTTTTACTCTGTTTTTGTTATCTTTGTATGACTTATGACTTGCGACTTATAACTTTGACTTGTGATTTATGACTTGTGACTTATCACTTTCGACTTATGACTTGTTGACTTTTGGTGCAAACCCGAAAAATATCGGGTAGCGGACAACGGCACCGACAATTCGACGTATATTGTTTAGAAATGCCACTTAGAAGACCCTGTTTCATAATTATCAACTCTGTTTTAGTGACAATTTACTACCGCCTGTGTTGTTATACCCTATTACTTTAGATTCGCGCCAAGAAATTGTCTTAAGTTGCAAGTCAAAACTCAAAAGTCATAAGTGACAAGTCATAAGTCGAAAGTCACAATTCGAAAGTGAAAAGTCATAAGTGACAAGTCAAAACTCATAAGTCAAAATTCATAAGTGACAAGTCATAAGTCTTAAAAATTCACAAAATCAGAGTAAATAACCTACCATATGATCTTTTCGGTGGCATTTTTCAAACAATATAAAACAGAAGGAGAAAAATCGCTTGCCTCACCGGAATCTTAGCCGTCGTTGTCCGAAATCGGCCGTTGCTTGAGGTATGTCAAAAGTCACAAGTAAAAAGTCATAAGTCGCAAGTCGGTAGTCACAAGTCGTTAGTGACAAGTCAAAATGTCCCCTATCGGCTTCCATAGTCGCCTTAATTTAGTAACGCCATCTCATAATTATAATAATATGACCATACGGTGTAATAACACATAGGAACTAAAGCGTTATGCCACGACAGTGTCCATGGCAACGTTGTTTTCAGGAGAAATTCTCTTGAACTTCTTTGGCAATAAATAGAGGATCTTACATGAGTGCTCATGTATTATTGAATTTATTAAACGAGTTGAGGAAAAGGGATACAATGCGAGGCTTTGCCGAGCATTTTATCCCTTTTCCTCAACGAGTTTAATAAATTTAATAATACATGAGCACGAATGCAAGATTCTATTTATCATATGACGTTTAAAACGCATTTTATTCACGATTTGTTCACAATAATGTCAATATTTCGCCGTTAGTAAACGCGACGTCGTTAAGGACGTCGTACATGTAACGTTACGGGACGTATCTAGCTAATTTGCATATTTAATCCACTAGTGGATTATCGAAAATATTACATGACGTTATTACACTCTCAGACGCGACGTCATATGACAAAATTCTATTCAATATGTTCAAGATCGTTTTTTGATAAACAGAATCTTTACATTATGAAAACACGCCTATACAAATACATTGTAACTTTTATCGCCGTAAAAAATGAAAATATTTAGATGAAAAAATGTGATATTTCCCTTATTTCTGCTCAAAATATATAGATTGTTGGTACTCGTAAGAACCGCCTCGATGAGGCGGTTCTAACGAGTACCCTCAATCTATATTTTATAGCAGAAATAAGAAAGAATATGGTTTACCCCTGTAAACCCCAGTTTTACGATATAAAAGTGGGGTTCAAGGGGTCAAAATTATATAGGCGTGATTTCATGATGCTTGTGGTCAGTTTCTTGCATGCAATTTATAAAACTCGCTGGAGGCTCGTTTCATAAGTTTCATATGAAATAACCACTCTTGTGAGACCATCCATTTATCATATGAGCCCCGCCAAGCGAATTTGTGTCTTCGAGCATTCCGTCATGACAAATTTTAACTGCGCATGCCCAGCCATTCAGAGGGGCCAAGGATATGGCTTTCTGTCTGAAGGTTCCTCTTGATTCACTGCTTGTATGAGCGAGCAGCGAAGGTTCTGGCGAGACTGCGCGGATGCGCAGGCTCGCCTGAACCTTCGCTGCTCGCATAGGCGATAAGTACCAAAATCGCTTGACGGGGCCCATATACCTTCGCTGTTATCTAGTTTGTAAGGTCATATCAAAAATGGTATGACCGCACGTACAATAATACAAGAATCTTTCATGAGTGTGAGGGGTGGATCGAAAAATCCGTACCGAGGGTCATTGTCCGGCATCACGAGGCTTGCCTCGTGATGCCGGACAGTGATCCCGAGGTCCGGATTTTGTAAAAGTGGCCAATTGTGGAGTATGTCCGACCAGCTTTAATTTATGATACTGACAAATAGTGGATAAACAACTTTCTATCCAGCAAGAAATGTACACCAGCACTCTTAACATTAAAGGTCGTTTTCATGATGTTTAATGGGTGAAAACTGGGTTGACTTCAGAACGGGCCAGCACATTGGTCCATATCTGTTTCTTAAAAAATAATCTTCCCAGTCTGATGAAGGTCTTGTTTGTTTGTTTGTACGGCCCAGTCAACACTATTCAGGACATTTTTGCGCCGGTCAGTTTACCTATCCACACTTTCCTGGGCAAGCTTATACTTGAGCGGTTAGCCATTGCAGTGCACATTCTTTCGCAAGAAACTGACAACTGCCCTTCTTGAATCAGCGGTAGGGAGAGAATGACCGCAGAAAAGATTTCATGATTAATCTCCACGAATGAATGTTGCCATCCCCGGGAGGTATCGAACCCGCGTCCCCCTGATCATGAGTCAGACGCGAATCCGACTGAGCTACCGAGGCCGGCTCATGATGAAGGTCTTGTTGAATCCAAATTCTTTCAGACGAACAGGAAACAATTCATATTACTCGTACTTTACAGAGACCTTCGGAATAATACATTAGCATGCTCATGTTACAGGAATCGCAGTGCAGTGTAATGCTCTTAGCTTACTGAGAGACGCTTTGAGAAATGCATAAAATTTGCAAGCTAATGCAAGTTATTTCTGGATTGAATTCCATTGAACATGTTTATGTTTATGTTTTCTTCCCTGATTGTCTGAAGTAAAGTCTTCGAGCTTTGAATTTAAACATTTCCAATCTTGCAAATGGAATGTTTAGCCAAGATCATTGACGGAATGGCAATCAGTGAAGCGTCTTGCCGTTTCATCTGACTCTACATTCATCACATAGGTTTTGTTAGCTCCATTGGCCGAAGGCCAGCGGGGCCAATGTTATGGCCCTGTGTCCGTCGTGCGTCCGTCCGTCCGTACGTTTTTCTTTTATCATCTTCTTCTAAACTTCTTGGCCGAT
Source organism: Lucinisca nassula (assembly GCA_963580285.1). Lineage (NCBI taxonomy): Eukaryota > Metazoa > Mollusca > Bivalvia > Lucinida > Lucinidae > Lucinisca > Lucinisca nassula. The sequence goes on along the minus strand of CAUZLF010000490.1, from coordinate 415,420 downwards.
TGTAACCTAACTTCACAGGAATGTTCCTCTTCTAAATTCCTTCAAAGAATTTTGTAACATGCTGAACTCTTATTGCTATGGCAACAAAACCAAAAAACGAAATAAAAATCTTTAAAAAATTTCTCCTCGAAAATCGCTCAATGGATTTCATTCTTATATTGCACGAATGTTGCTTTGGTGGACATCTGTCAGATTCCTTCAGGAAATTATGATCACAAAAAAAAAACATGGCTGCCATGGCCACGCCCCTTGGCTCATTAACTTCCATAGACTTATGAAGGGAAAAGTTTTTAAACATGTTCTCCTCCAAAACCACTCAATGGATGTCATTCCTATTTTGCATGATTGTTCCTTGGGTGGATCTCTGTCAGATTCCTTGAAGAAAGTTTGATCAGACAAAAAACATGGCCGCCATGGCCACCACCGTTGACTCATTAGCTTCCATAGACTTATAAAGGGAACTTCAACAATCTGCTTCTCTGAAACAATAAGGCCTAAAGCTAAGATATTTAGTATCTACCAAAGTTACATACATCCTGCAAACTATGCCTCTGGGGTCCAAATTGGCAACGCCCCGGGGCTTATTAGCTCCCACAGACTTATAATGGAAAGAAAAACTTGAACAATTTTTTGTCTAAAACCATAAGGCCAAGAGCTTAGATATTTAGTTTGTAGCAACTTGAAGTTTTCAACTACATAAATCCTGCTAACCATGCCCCTGTGGTCCAAATTGGCCACGCCCTGTGGCTCATTGGTTCCCATAGTCTAATAATGGGAAAAACTTAAAAATCGTCTTCTCTGAAACTATTAGGACTCAGAGCTTAGATTATTTAGTATGCAGCAACGTCGTGTTTACTCACATAAATCCTGCCAACCGTGCTCCCGAGGTAAAAAAAATTGGCCACGCCCAGGGGCTCATTAGTTCCAATAGACTTATAATGGGAAAAACTTAAAAAACGTCTTCTTCTCTGAAACCATAAGGCCCAGAGCTTTAGATACATGTATTTAGTATGCAGCAACGTCAAATGGTTACTCACATAAATCTTGCCAACTATGGCTATGGGGTCCAAATTGGCCATGCCCCTTGGCTTCTTAGCTTCCATAGACTCGTAATTGGAAATACTTAAAAAAAATCTTCTTCTCTCAAACCATAAGGCCCAGAATTTAGATATTTAATGAATTAGCAACTTTACCCGAGGCTCTGTCCCTGGTCGGGCCCATCGGGGTCTAACTGTTGGTTTTCTTTTGCTCCAGCATTTCAGTGGTTTCTTTCTGTGGAGTCCTAACCGTTGTTTCATCTCTGCGGTTGTTGATTGATTTTTTGTTCACCGAGATGTTGCATTGATGAGTTAGGAGGCCTTCATGCGGACTAAACGAATTATCTGTCTTAATCAATCGCGACGGAAGTAAGGGCGAGGATTGTGGCCACGTAAAATCGATTTAAGCCCCCCCCCCCCCCGCCCCTCCAGTGGAATTCGTTTCCGCTGACCGTACCAATGCGGTTCTGCTGTCGCGGTTTATTTTTGTTGTGGTTTGTCTTTGGGTGTTTTTTGTTGCTTATATTATTTTACTTTGGATAGCCTATTGGCCATTTTGTGGGAAATTAACTGTCCTTTTTGCTTTCCGCTATTGATGTTTCCATTAGGGTCTGTGTTTCTTTCCCTTTGGTGTCTCTGATGGGAGCTGTGGGTTAATTGTATCGATACCTGCTCATTGTCTCCACTTCTGTTTAAGTGGTCTCCTACATTAATCTAGCCAACCATGTATACCTAGGTCCAAATTAGCCATGCCCTGAGGTTCATAAGCTCTCATATAAAGGGGAAAACTTCAAAATCTTCTTCAGAAACTATAAGGTCCAGAGCTTAGATGTATAGTATGTTGCTATGGTAAGTGGTCGCCTACATAAATCGTGACAGCCATGCTTCTGGGGTCCAGATTGGCCACACCTCGGGGCTCATTATATAGCTCCCACAGACTCATTATGGAACAAACTTCAAAACTCTTCTTCTATGAAATCATAAGGCCCAGAGCTTTGATATTTAGAATGTTATTAATGGCCGGCCGAATTTATGTAGATGACCACATAACAATGCTACATAATGTAACAATGTTATGTGGTCTCCGACATAAATTCGGCCAGCCATGCTCCTGGGATTTAGAAAAAAAAACTTTAAAATGGTCAATTGGGTGGTTTCTATTATAATTTAGAATGAATAGTCCTTGGGTGGATCACTTGTCTTTTTTAACCCATTGCATGCGGGAAAGCCCTAAAGGGGGTACCTTGGCAAACAGTGGAGGCCCAGAACACCGCGTCTGATCAGGGCTGCACTATTTGCTAACAGACTTTTCCGTCAAAAATAGAATAAGAACACAAAAAATAGGTCTGACACCCCTTATATGACAAATGGACTGGTCCAACATATAGCAATGAAAGAGTCCGCTAGTATACCTACAATAAGTTAATGTAATAAATATGACAATTGACTGAATTTAGCCAGTGGCGCGACAGGCCCTCTTAGGCCAGTTTATTAGTGTTGAAGTTTTGCGTCCCCGTCAACACTATTTAGGTCATTTTGGACGCGTTGCTTCCGATTGTGTGAGGCTTTTACACGACATCTCAAGCTCGACCGTCCAGAGAAACCGCTAGGGTTTAAGGAACGATCCGATTCGCACCACTTTTCCCCTTCTAAGCGGTTTACCAGTACTCAAGTTCGGTCGGTTTCGGCTCTGCGTGGTCCAATCTATTTCTCAGAGCCATAAGTTTCTGTACTGGACTGCAGGGTTGAAATGGTTGAAAAATAGATGTGAAGGCAATGCTCTGGAATCGATACAATTAACCCACACCTCCTATCAGAGACATCAAAAAGGGAAAGAAATACAAACATGAAATGACTAGACCCTAATGAAAATATCAATAGCGGAATGCCAAAAGGACAGTTACTTTCCCACACAATGGCCAATTGGTATCCAAAACAAAAAGAAATATGTGATACACACATTCCGCCATTTTTCAAAGGGAGACAACTTTCGGGACTTCCTGTTCGCTTTTCTATAAGCCCTGTCCCACTTAGAAAGGAGTCAACTCTTAAAGGAAAGAAGTTACTCCTCAGGAGCAAATTCTTTCCTTTAAGAGTTGACTCCTGTTGACATGGGCCACAATATACTTTTGCAGGAAGGTATTCCCGTTCCCCCTTTAGTCACAGCAAATAATGGCGAAGCACTGAGAGCACTGATGTGTCGATTGTCCTTGCGTGTAGGCTAGAAAATTGTCCTAAACGGGGTCTTAGACTGTTTCGTTTAATCCTTAAACTTCTGGGGCCCACATGTTGTTCAAAACTAAAGACGTCGTTAGCTAACATTTTGCTAAATCTTTAATCATTTAGTATGGCAAATATCATGAATATGCAGTATTTCTGCTGACAAAATGTGAGCAGCTTTTGCATTTGCAAAAGCTGCTCACATTTTTTAGCAAAAATACTAAAATTTTATATATTGTACTTGCTAGAACAGTTAAAAATATTACCACTAACGAGCTCGTTAAGCTAACGATACTTTTAACAACTGGGCCCAGTTCTTTAAGCAGACAGTTTAGACCCTGATCAGACGCCGCGTTCCTAAACCATTCATATATACATTACTAGTACATTGATAGAGTAAAATAACGCTATTAAGACCATCTAAAATGAAGACTTATTCTGCTTTTAAAGGAAAATTTAAAAGGGTTGACCTGTTCTGCTTTTGTGTTTTCTACACACAGTGTCGGCCCGTCCATGTTAATAAACCCTATTGGTTCATTGGGCGGCAGGGCTTGAGATGTCATTTCATCTCAAGGTCGGGTAAAAGTCCCACAAAATTGGAAGCAACGTCTCCAAAATGACCTTTACAATGCTGATGGGGACGTTAAACCTCAAATCAAACAAACAAAATCTACACACAGTGTCATTTAGTGAGACGCCACCTTTGGGACTGTTCAAAAGTGGTCTTAACTGTTGACGTCGAATATACGTTGATATGACGCTCGCTTGCACCACTCCTAGTCATCTGTGTACGCAGATTGTCCGTGCAATGATGGGTGGCTTTCATCTTTGTTGTCTGTCAAGAGTCAAATCATAATGTTTAGCTGAATGCTACAAGACCCCAAATTACGGCGGCCATGGCATCACACATCAGGGAATAAGTTGAGGTGTGCAACGATTTTTATGAAATGTATATTATTTTCAGACGGCTTTATTGTCTACACCTCATGGGCCAGCTTTAGACGGCTACGTGACCCCACACCCTGAAGGGTAGAGGGAATGGATGCGAATTGAGATGTTGTATATGTGTGTTTCTGTTCTTTTGTTGTAATAGTTGTTGAAATATCGTTTTGTTGTAAATACATACATATTTACGTATATTTGAACCTTGTACTTTCTTGCTTAGACCCAATCGTCATCTTCACGCACGCTGCATTTGGTGTGTGTGTAGCTGAACTTGGCTGTGTAAGAGTTCATCTTCCCGCTCACCGGAATTCACGTGACACTGTGTTTGCAGTTTTTGTAGAGAGTCACGTAAGCAACATTCCTATGAAAATTGAATGGAATTGGTCCAAGGGTTTAGTAGGAGTTGCCGTTTAAAGATGTTTATTTTTAGTTCTGGTGGCCATCTTGTTTAGGAGTTGTTGTCATTTAAAGATTTTTCCATTTTTAGCTTTGGCGGCGATTTTTCTCATCGGAGTGGAACAGTTTTAGCTATTTTGATAGATGGAACCGAACCGTTTGGTAGAGGGCCACCCTATGACGTTTGATTGAAATTGGCCCATTTGTATAGGAGGAGTTGTCGTTTAAAGATTTTACTATTTTTAGCTCTTGTGGCCATCTTGTTCACCAGAGCGGAACGATTTTAGCTAGTTTAAAAGTTTAAAAGACGGTCACCTGAGCACATTCTTGTGAAATGTGATTGAAATTGACCAAAGGGTTTAGGAGGAGTTGGCATTTAAAGGAAATTATTGACATTTTGCTATGTTTGCTCTGGCAGCCAGTTTGCTCATCGGAGCGGAACCGTTCTTTTTTTATGTTTTTTTTTTGTTGTTGTTGTTGTTGTTTTGTTTTGTTGTTGTTGTAGTTTTTTGTTTTGTTTTGTTTTGCTATTTTTGTTATTTTGGTAGAAAGTCACCTTAGCAACATTCCTATTAAGTTTGAATGAAATGTGCCCAGGTGTTTAGGAGTAGTTTCGTTTACAGATGTTTACATTTTTGGCTCTGGTGGCCATCTTGCTCATCGAAGCGGAACGCTTTTAGCCATTTTGATAGAGGGTCACCTAAGCAATATCCTATGGAGTTTGATTGAAATTGGTTCAAGGATTTAGCTCTGGTGGCCATTTTGTTGATGGGAGCCGAACCGTTTTATCCATTTTGGTAGAAGGTCACCTAAGCAACATTTCTATGAAGTTTGAATGAAATTGGCCCAAAGGTTTAGGAGTTGTCGTTTAGATATTTTTTTTATTTTTTCTAGCTCCGGCAGCCATCTTGTTCATTGGAGGGGGACGACTTTAACTATTTTGGAAGAGACTCGCCTATCTATAAGCAACATTCCTGTGAAGTTTGATTTAAATTGGCCTAATAGGAGGAGTTAGCATTTAAAGCAAATTGTTGATGCCGCACGACACACGACAGACTTGACCGATCACAATAGCTCACCATGAGCACTCCCTGCTCACTTGAGCTAAAAAGAAAAAAAAACGTATCTGGTATACAGGAAATTTTTAATTCAAAACGTATGCTTATCCATGGTTCGCCGCTAACACTGATGGCTTCGACGCTAACAAGGTCTATCGGAACGCCACTTTTATGGTAACTTAGTATATAAATTCAGAAAATATAAATATACTTGCAATTACTTGAGCACCCAATTTAGTAACATCATTCTTCGACATAAAAATATGTGGCACAACATAAATGTTATCCGACAGACTGCATGCATGGTAGTCAACCCAATCACGGTTGACAACTTTGCTTCCCTCTTTAATTGCACGTCGGTGGTTCAGGTCTCGGATTCTATGACGGTTTCAGCGTGAAGGCTTACTGAGAATTAGAATATAATTTTATGTAATGTTGGTTGGTGCCTGATGCTTTGTCTCTGGTCGGGCCCATCGGAGTCTAATTGTTGGTTTCCTTTTGCCCCAGCATTGTAATAGTTCCTTGCTGTCGAGTCCTCACCGTTGTTTCATCTCTGTGGTTGTTTGATGTTTGTGTTCTAGGACATATTGCACTGAGTTAGGAGGCCTGCATGCGGACTGAACAAATTATTTGTCTAAATCGCGACGGAAGTAAAGGTGAAGATTGCGGCCGCGTTAAATCGATTTTAAGCCCCCCAATGGAATTCTTTTCACTGACCGTTCCGAGGCGATTCTTCTGTCGCAGTTTGTTTTGTTATGGTTTATCTTTGAGTGTGTGTTTAGCTTATACCTTCGTTGTTTTGGATAGCCAATTAGCCATTTTGTGGGAATGTAACTGTCCTTTTGGCTTTCCGCTATTGGTGTTTCCATTAGGGTCTAGTTATTTCATATTTGTGTTTCTTTCCCTTTGGTGTCTCTGATGGGAGTTGTGGGTTAATTGTATCAATTCCTGATCATTGCATTCACTTTTACTTCGTACTATTGGCATAGACAACATTTGAGAAAGAGCCTCTTAGCATTTCAAATTTATACTCTTTAAATGCGCATGCACAGACATCTAATGAGACTAGAAGCATAAAACAACAAAATGTCAGCTAATTGGGAAGTTTGATAAAATTTAGATCCTTATCTTGACATTTGGTTCTGTTTGCTCTTATTTCAATTTTAATAGTGAAGATAGAAAATATAAATCTTTCAGGAAACTTTCTAACATTCCATCACGAAAACACGCCTATATAACTTTGACCCCCTTGAACCCCACTTTTATATAGTAAAACTGGGGTTTTCAGGGGTGAACGTTATTTTTCTTATTTCTGCTCTAAAATATAGACTGTGGGTACTCGTTAGAACCGCCTCGATGAGGCGGTTCTAACAAGTACACACAATCTATATTTTGAGCAGGAATAAGAAAACTATCACAATTTTTCATCTGAAAATTGTCGTTTTTGGGTGGTAAAATATACAATGTATTTGTATAGGCGTGTTTTCGTAATGTAAGATTTTTTGTCTCAGCATAAACATAAACTTAAATAAAAATCAAAAATGAGTTCTTTTAAGAGCAATGAAAACATTCATAAGAAAGAAGATGGGTCATACTACGTAGTTTCGGCTAATAAAGCCTCATCAGTGACCCTGTAATGATCCGACAACGAAAGTCAGAGGAAACATACTGCAATTTTGCGAATTTCGAATAGGCAGTCGATTCAAAGACTGATACAAATCAAAATGGGGTCCAAATAATTAAACACCTGTCTAGAATATGAGTCTAAAACAATAATTTTTTTATCTTAAAAAACTTCTTAAGATAAAAAACAAACGCTGTATTGCATCTAAAACGCTTCTTGTAGTGTTATACCAGATACATACACTCTAGCATCTAGATATTTGACATTTTGCACCATTTCGACAGTTTCGTTGTTGTATGTAAATCAACAATTTTTGAACACTATACCACTCTTGTTGAACACAGTTATTTTAGTTTTGTCTGTGTTAACCTTTTTAATTACCGTTTTTGGAAATTTTATCTAACTTATCTAAAAAAAATTTAAGTCCTTCTTTTGTTTGGGGCATCACAATTATGTCGTCAGAATACTTTACAGCGTTTGTTTTGAATAATTCTGTTTGGTCACATGACTTGTCATATAGTCTTTGTATAGATAACATAGATAGTGAGTTTATCACATCGGCCCACGCCCATCGGTGCTTTAAGAAATAGATTAGGCTGCATGGTGCTTCCACGCAGAGCTGAAACTGACCACACATGAGTAATGGTAAACCGTTTAGAAGGACCAAGCCTGCCCTGGCAAAGTGAAATGAGTCAGACCGTAAAATACATATAAGCCTTTTGGTTTTAATGGGCGGCAGGGCTTGAGCTGCCATTTCATCTTAATGTCGCAAAATTGAATTCAAAATGACCTCAGTTCAAACAAATAAACAAATCACATTGTCACACATCCCTGTTTGACACCTTTTAATCGATTTTATCAGATCAGTGAGACCGTAAGGCAATTCTATTGAATAATTAACTTCAGAGTACATGCTTTTATAATATCTAGAATATTTCTATTAAAATTGAGAGAGTCGAGTTTTCCAAGGGGGGCAAAGGCTTCTTCCAGGTCTACAAGTCAAAATAAATGCATAAGTGAGATGATTTTTAAGCATTTGTCGATAACTGATTTTAAGGTCAAAATGTGATCTGCAGTTCTACAAGATTAGCGGAATCCTTTTTGATTTTCGACAAGGGCGTTGTTTCGACAATGAAATAGTTAAGACTGTTGTGTAATATCCTCGAAAATAGTTTCGTTAAGCATCTCGAAATAACGATTCCTCTGTAGTTTTCGAACGTTTTGTCATCGTCATCCCCTCCTTTAGATAAAGGCTCCTGTTAATTGTCTCTCTATTCATCAGGGTACGGCCGCTGTACTTATATAATACTGGATTACTTAATACATGCTAATAAATGTAACGGCGACTGTTTATGCACCTTGTTACTTTTTTGATATCACGTAAAGACTTTTGTATTTATGCCACGGTTGTATTACTATTCCGACAATCTCCCATCGGGGCTTGAAGAAATAGATGGGCTGCATGATGCTTCCACGCAGAACTGAAACCGACCCGCACACGAGTACTGGTAAACCGCTTAGAGGATCTAAGCCTGCCCAGGCAATGCAGTGCGAGTCGTCCCGTCCATGCTTATAATAAAAATCAAAAATGAGTTCCTTTAAGAGCAATGAAAACATTCATAAGAAAGAAGATGTGTCATACTACGTAGTTTCGGCTAATAAAGCCTCATCAGTGACCCTGTAATGATCCGGCAAAGAAAGCCAGAGGAAACATACTGCAATTTTGCGTATTTCGAAAAGGCAGTCGATTCAGAGACTGTTATAAATCAAAATGGAGTCCAAATAATTAAAAACCTGTCTAGAATATGAGTGTAAACCAATAATATATTTCTGATTTCTCAGAATATTCACGCTGATCTCAAAGGACCAAAAGTAAAATATAAACTGCACTATGGTTCTTATAAGCCCTATTGGGTTCATTGGGCGACAGGGCTTGAGATGTCATTTCATCGCAATGTCGGGTAAAAGTCCCACAAAATTGGAAGCAACGTCTCCAAAATGACCTTTACAGTGTTGGTGGGGACGTTAAACCTCAAATCAAACAAACAAACAAAAAAAAATCAAACAATATAAAGTCAAGTCTATAGCTAATTGTCTACTATTTAAATTATCTGGAACACTGTAAGTGTCACAATTAGCATTAAGAAGTCTTTTAAAATGTGTTTTCAAGTCAGCTGGGCTGATAACCTCAGTTTTGCCACTGACAGATTTGGCCTGTTCTTGAAATTTCCTATGTTTTTCCAAAAATCATTCGTATTACCTTTCTCGATATCTAATAATGTTTTTAAGGTTCTTGCCTTGCATTGTCTCTCTTGCTTTCTAGGTAGCTAATGTGTATACGAATATCTCTCGCCAGTGTAAATTGTGAATGACACTGTCTGATATTAAAGAAAAGGTTGCCAGCACTGTTGAAATTATCAGAAAACCGTATCTTGTGTATAGGAGATTCTTAATTTAAAACTTATGTTTATTCATGGTCCGACTGCTGACATTGACGGCTTCGTACTACGAGTATTTGCAAAGACAATATTTGAGCTGACTCATGCGAAAAGAGACTGTTAGCATTTCCAATTTATACCCTTTAAATGCACGTGCACAGACATGTAATAGAACATGTAGAAAACACGCCTATACAAATACACTGTAAATGAAAATTTAACCGCCGAGAAAAAAAGAGAAATTTTTGAGATAAAAATATGATGTCTTTGTTTCTGCTCAAAATATAGATTGTGGGTACATGTTAGAACCGCCTACGAGTACCCACAATCTGTATTTTAAAGCAGAAATAAGTAAAATATTGTTTACCCCAGATTTGCTTTATAAAAGCGGGTTTCAAGGAGTCAGATTTATAAAAGTAGTGTTTTCGTGAAGAGACCAGGAGCATAAAACAACAACAACACACACACACACACACACACACACACACACACACACACACACAAACACACACACACACACACATGTCATGTAAGTGTTGCTTCATTGGATATTGCTTCACAGCAACACTATTTATGCGAGTTTGATCAAGTTTAGATCCTTATCTTGACGTGGTTTCATAAACTCAGTATTTTTACTACTGGCCTCCCAAGGTGGTCGTTCTTTGCAGTGTTTTTCTTGTTAACTGGCTTTGTGCCGTTGGTTCTTGTTTCGTCTGATGTTTTTGTGTGTGTCTCCATGTCGCTGACTTGAGATGGCTGCGTTCTTTGATTGTGGCCTTTCCTGAGTGACATTTTCTTACTAGATTGTCTGCTCTTATACCTAATCTAATAGTAAAGGTATAAAATATAAATTTATCTTTCAGGAAACTTTCTCACACTCTAGTAATATTTTAAGACAGTGCTACCAGGGACAGAGATTCAGGCACCAAACGACATGACTTAAAAGTTTCAAGCAAGATTTTAGGCTATAGCCGTCATAGAGACTGATGCCCGACCCACCGGCGTGCAAGTAAAGAGGGAAGCAAAGTTATCAACCGTTTGGGTTAAAAATATATACCAGGGACATAAAATAAGGAAACCCCAAAATTCAAATAGAAAGAGGCGAAATTTCAATGTCACTGGGTAGGTTTATATGCAAAGGGGGTCAGTATCTGGTCCATGCACCACGAGCATTGATGCATGCACGACACCTTCTGGGCATGCTAGTGGTTGTGCGACGGATTATCTCCTTTGGTATCCGTCGCCATTCTTCTTGCAATGCTAGGCCAAGCTGTTGCAGATTGTTACAACGCTGCGGTCTGTTGCGCACGCGGCGACCCAATACATCCCAAATGTGCCCAATCGTCGCCATATCGGGGGATTTGGCGGGCCACGGCAGTGTCCTTACACCTTGTCTCAGAAATTCGACGGCAACACGGGCTCGATGTGGGCATGCGTTGTCGTCTTGGAACTCGAAGTTCCCACCAATGCGCCGGGCGAATGGGGCAACCACTGGACGTAAAATTTGGTCTACGTAACTCTGGCCAGTCAAGTTACCTTGAACGATCATGGTAACTTGACTGGCCAGCGTTACGTAGACCAAATTCCAAGACGACAACGCACGCCCACATCGAGCCCGTGTTGCCGTCGCATTTCTGAGACAACAAGGTGTAAGGACACTGCCGTGGCCAGCCCAATCCCCCGATATGTCGCCGATTGAGCACATTTGGGATGTCTTGGGTCGCCGCGTGTGCAACAGACCGCAGCGTTGTAACAATCTGCAACAGCTTGGAAGAATGGCGACGAATACCAAGGGAGATAATCCGTCACACAATCACTAGCAGTCGTGTATGCATCAATGCTCATGGTGCATGGACCAGATACTGATCCCCTTTGCATATAAACCTTCCCTGTGACATTGAAGTTTCGCTTCTTTCTATTTGAATTTGGAGGTTCCCTTATTTTTTGTCCCTATTATATATATGGTATTCCCTAATATTTTCAAATTCAGCCGGCAAAACTACACAGACAATGTTAATTTCGGATTGTAAGATAGAAGTGAAGGCAATGATCAGAAATCGACACATTTAACCCACAGCTCCAATCAGAGACACCAAGGAAAAGAAACACAAACATAAAACAACTAGACCCTACTGGAAACATCACTAGTGGAAAGCCAAAAGGACAGATGCCTTCCAACAAAATGGCCAATAGGCTATCCAAAGCAAAATAATATAAGCGATACATACACTCAAAGACAAGCCATAACAAAAATGAACCACGACAGAAGAACCGCCTAGAACGGTCAGTGAAACGAATTTCACTGGTGGGTTTAAATCGATTTTACGTGGCCACAATCTTCGCCCTTACTTCCGTCGCGATTTAGACAAATAATTTGTTCAGTAAAGCTAATAGCTAAGAGCCATATTGGTATAGCCATATTGTAAAGCTAAGAGCCATATTGGTTGGACACTGCAAGTTTACACTTTACACAAAAGGTATATGCTTTTTATCCCCTGACCGAATAGGTTCGGGGGATATAGCGATCAGTCTGGCGTCCGTACGTCTGTCCGTCCGTAGACGCAACTTTGTGATGGTAATAACTCCAATACCCTTTAAGATTAATTGATGGTTCTTGGCACAATTGTTCACAAGGCTGAGGCGGCATGTAATGCGCAAGAACTAGAACTCTGGCTGCCATAGTTTTTGAGTTATCTCCCCTTTTAATAAAATAGAAAGACTACATTGTGATGGACGTAACTCCAATACCCTTTGAGATACATTGATGGTACCTGGCACAATTGTTAACAAGGCTGACACGGCGTGTCATGCGCAAGAACTACAGCTCTGGCTGTCATTGTTTTTGAGTTATCTCCCCTTCCAATAAAATAAAGTGACTATCTTGTGATGGCCATAACTCCAACAATCTTTGAGATATATTAATGGTACCTGGCACAGTTGTTCACAAGGCTAAGACGGCGTGTCATGCGCAAGAACCACAACTCTGGGTGCCATGGTTTTTTAGTTATCTCCCCTTCCAATAAAATAGAATCACTACCTTGTGATGGCGATATCTCCAATACTCTTGGAGCTATATTGATGGTACTTGGTACAGGTGTACATGATGTTAAGCAGGCATGTCGTGTGCAAAAACCACGAGTCTGGGTGCCCTGTTTTTTTTTAATTATCTCCCCTAACAATATAACTTTGTGATGGTCATAACTCCAATGCACTTTGAGATATATTGCTGGTACTTGGCACAATTGTGGACAAGGTGGAGACGGCATGTCTTGCCTAAGAACCACAACTCTGGGTGCTGGGGTATTTGAGTTGTCTCCCCTTCCAGTATAATCGTATGACCACCTTGTGATCAAATTCCAATACCCTTCGAGATATATTGAAGGAGCTTTGCACAATTGAATACAAGGTACAGAAGGCATGTCATGTGCAAGATTCACAACTCTTGGTGCTGTGGTGTTTGAGTTTTCACCCCTTTCAATATAACAGTATGACCACCTTGTAAACACCATATCTCGAATACCCTTTGAGACATATTGATGGTACTTATAGAGGTATACATGGGGTTAAGCAGACGTATCATGCACAAGAACCACAATTCTGAGTGCGTTGGTTTAAGAGTTATACCCCCTGACAGTATAATCTTGTGATGGCTATAACTACAATACCTTTGAGATAAATTGCTGGTACATACCACAACTGTACATGTATATACAAGGATGAAAAGGCATTTCATGTGCAAGAACCACAACTCAGTATACCTGTACTTTGTGCATTGGAAATCTTGGATTTTCATCATGTTGAGAAGCGATCCTTTGTATCATTAGGCGAAGATAGTCTCAATTAACATTACATATACAAAATATACTATGGCCTGACCAGTGAGTTTTAATTCTGGTGCACTTTCTATTTGTGAACAGTCTTCTGAAGGCCATATTGGGTTTTCGTCGGGGGATTTACCATCTCCTCTGATGGCTATTTTTAAATAAGATGTCATTTTCGTTAAGAATACACCAGAGTTCAAAGCCATATAAAACTTTTGGCAAAACATTTGAATAGTGCAGCTTTTTACATGATAATGGCTGCAGACGGGTAAGCAACCTTTCTTTGAGACAATTCTTATTCGATATTAGAACTAATAAGAAAAGGTCACTTAGGAAAGGCCACAATTCAAGAACGCAGCCGTCTCAAGTCACACAGAGGTCTGCCTTGGTGATGTCGCCTGATATTTCTATTGCACGAACCACAGTACATGTAGTACCATCCGAAAAGAGAACTTACAAGCAGTGTCGTATTTCACCAGGCCCGTCCGTCTATCTATCAGTTTGTGAAATGAGTTATATAACTTTGAGGCCTTACGAGCAGTTCCGTAATTCACCATGTTCATCCGTTTGAATCAGTTTCTGAAAATCGCTGTAATCTCGGACCCACTGGGTCCGAGTTTTAACTGCTGGACCGCTAAGTATATTTTAATAATGTTAGCATGATACTGACAGTACATACCCAATAAAAGTGTCAAATGTCATAGGTTTTCTTTTAAGCTCAATAGAGCCGAAGGCTCCGAGGGAGCTTATAGGATAGGCAGTTGTCCGTCGTCGTCTGCGTCGTCTGTGTCTGCGTCGTCTGCGTCAACACTTTTAAACAGCTTCTCCTCTGAAGCCACTAGGCCGATTGGGTCCAAATTTTATCTGTAGCATCCTTGGGCTGGAGGATTGAAAGTTTATGTTTTTTATGAAAATCGGCTTATTAGTTTAGTTGCTATGGCAACTTAGAGTTTCCATAGACTTATAATGGGGAAAATTGAAAAATGGCATTTACTGCCAAGTCATTGCAGATATTCTGACAAAACTTTTATAGAAATGTTTCTTGAGTAAACTTCTCTCAGCCATATGCTTTTATGCCAACCTGAGGGTCCCCCAGGTTGTGCCGGGGCCATGCCCCACCCCCTCTACTTCATAAAAGGCCATATATCACAGAAACCATTCAGATCCCGATCCCTCAACCATATATATTCTTGTTTCTGTTGATAAGACGCATTCAGTGACACCAACCTGGGGGTCCTCAGGGATGCGCTGAGGCCATGCCCCACCCCCTCGACTTAATAATATGCCCAATATCTTGGAAACTATTCAGATCCCCACCCCTAAACTATATATATTCTTGTTCCTTATGATAAGACCCATTCAGTGACTTCAACCTGGGAGTTCCCGGGATGCGCCGGGGATACTGCAGCTGGTGTTGTGCCGTGTGGCGGTCGTAAAACGTCTCCCCGTACATCAACCATAGTGTAGTTTATATTTTACTTTTGGTCCTTTGAGATCAGCGTGAATATTCTGAGAAATCAGAAATGAATTTTTGGTTTAGACTCATATTCTAGACAGGTTTTTAATTTTTGGACCCCAATTTGATTTATATCAGTCTTTGTATCGACTGTCTATTCGAAATTTGCAAAATTGCAGTGTGTTTCCTCTGGCTTTCTTTGCCGGATCATTACAGGGTCACTGATGAGGCTTTATTAGCCGAAACTACGTAGTATGACCCATCTTCTTTCTTATGAATGTTTTCATTGCTCTTAAAGGAACTCATTTTTGATTTTTATTTATATTTCAGAAACCATTCAGATCCCCACCCCATAAACATATATGTTTTTGTTCCTTATTATTAGCACACCTACTGTGTGTGTGTGGGGGGATCCGCAGGGGCCATTCCTATCCTTTCCGCCTCAAATCTCAGAAACCGTTCAGATTCCAACCCCTTAATCATATATATACTTGGTCCTTATGATTAGACACATTTAGGGACAACAATCTTGGACTTTCCTGGGATCAACAGGGCATGCCCCAACCCCTCCATCACATAAGAGGCCTTACAGATCCCCATTGCTAAACCATATATATTCTTGTTCCTTATGATAAGACGCATTTAGTCATATCGACCAGGGCTCCATTGGGTCCATGCCCCATCCCCTCTACTTCATAAAAGACGTAATGTTTCAGATACTGAGTCCACATGGGTGCTCATTTGGACACGGGGGTTCATTTGGTAAATTAAAATGATATCATGTTTAAATACATGGCTGCCATTGGGCAGTGTTCACCTGAGCTCTGGTGAGCATAGTGGCCCATGGGCCTCTTGTTTAAAAAATAATCTCGCCGAAGCATATGTCCGTTGCTCCGTATTCAGTTTGCGAAAGTAGCGATAACGTTTAAATACGGTTTGGAAATTTGATGCTTTAGGCATGCACATGTATATTGACAAAATATGCAATGATGAAATTACCAAATGTGAGATTTATTATAGATAGCCTGGTCGTGACATGTCCGTCTGTTTACAGTTTGTGAAAATCGCTATTATTTTTAAACCGCTTTGAATATTTTGATTATCAGATAAGAATCAGAATTTATTTATATCCATTCATACACCAGGACCTGTGATATGGGAAGTTAGTCCCTATAGCTCTAACCAAAGAGGTTAACTTAGCTACACAATCTTCAGCACCTTCAGCTGTCGAAAAAAATCGAATCGGGAACGTTATTCTAATATCTAATGGTTCGAGGTAAGAACGATTCTTTATAAATGTCGGTTCTTGCAGTAAGGGTGAATGGTACTTTCTACAATGCCTAGCTGGGGGAACAATGTCATCTGTCGGATGCTGGCAGCACCCTAAACCTTTGTATAAGATTATGAGCTTACTGTATCTTCTCCTTTTCTTGAGAGACTCTCATCTTAATTTTCTTAGAATTCCAGTCATGCTTCCAGTTTCAAAGTAGTAATTGCTTGTAACAAATCTAGCAGCTCTATTCTGAAATTTTTCAATTTCTCCATTAAGGACCACTCCACTTGGGTCCCAGGTGCAACTACCATATTCCAAGATTGGGCGAACAAGTCCCTTATATGCTGTCCCTTTCACATCCTGAGGACCTTGATGAAGATTTCGCCTCAGGAAACAAAGTATTATATTCGCCTTTGTACACATGTTGCTAATGTGTATTTTCCATCTCAAATCGTGTGTGATTGTCACACCAAGGTATTTAATGGAATTCTCATTTTCGAGTACCGTTCTCTCTAAGGTGTATGAAGCCTCAATTTTATTTGTTCGCTTCCTAGTTATTTGCATAATATTGCATTTAACGGGCTGAAGTCTCATGTCCCATTTTCGTTCCCAACATCCTAATCGATCTTTTGAAGTTTCACTGAGTCCTCTGTATCTTTGATTTCCCTATAGCAAACACAGTCGTCTGCGAACAGTCTTATTGCTGAGTCAATGTCAGTGGATTTGTTTGATTTGAGGTTTTACGTCCCCGTCAACACTGTAAAGGTCATTTTGGAAACGTTGCTTCGTATTTTTGTGGGACTTTTACCCGACATTGAGATGAAATGACATCTCGAGCCCTGTCGCCCAATGAAACCAATAGGGTTTATTGGCATGGACGGTCCGCCTCGCACCGCGGTTCCTGGACAGGCTATGATCCTCTAAGCGGTTTTCCAGTACTAGTGTGCGGGTCGGATTCAGCTCTGCGTGGAGGCATCATGCAGCCCATATATTTCTTCAAGCCCCTATGGGCGGGGGCCGACAATGTCAGTGGAAATATCATTAATGTACAGGAAGAATAACAGCGGACCAAGAATAGTCCCCTGTGGGACCCCAGATAAAACTGGCGCCCATACTGAAGATTCACCATAAACAACAACACACTGATTTCTGTAGCAAAGGAAGGAATCTATCAATTTGAGAGTCTCCCCACCCCCACTCCCAAATTCCATGACCAAATAATTTGGATTTAAGTAGTTCATGAGGTGGGATGTCAAAATAGAAGTGGAGACAATGATCAGGAATCGATACAATTAACCCACAGCTCCCATCAGGGGCACCAAAGGGAAAGAAACACAAACATGAAACAACAGACCCTCATGGAAACTACATGTACTGTGGTTCGTGCAATAGGTACTGCATGTACTGTGGTTCGTGCAATAGAAATATCAGGCGACATCACCAAGGCAGACTTCATATTGAATAAGAGTTGTCTCAAAGAAAAGCCTATTCGAAGTCCAGAATAAATGTGTCCACCCCCTTCCCCCCCCCCCCCCCCCCCCCACACACACACACCTTTGTCCAAGATTTTTATGATGTTTAGCATGCAGATACACATTGACAAGACCTAAAGAATGAAATTGTTAAATGCCAAATTCCGCGATCCATATAAATAATAATAAATAGAGATATGGGCATTTTTTTTCCTAAGTTTACTGGACAAAAATCTGCATATTTTCCTGAATAATGGCGTCCAGTATGCTGCAAAAAAGCCCTTTCTTAAGTCATTTATTTATTTATCTTCTGAGTCGGTCACATTTGGTCATTACCACAGTTAGGTATAGGTCGCTAAAAGAAGATAGCCATCACGCAAACATGCCTATATAGTTTTGACCCCATTGAACCCCATTTTTATATAATAAAACTGGGGTTTGCAGGGTTTAAACCTTATTTTTCTTATTTCTGCTCTAAAATATAGATTGTGGGTTCTAACGAGTACCCACAATCTATATTTGGAGCAGAAATAAGAAAAAATATGACAATTTTACATCTTAGATTTTTCATTTTTACGGCGGTAAGATTTACAGTGTATTTGTAAAGGCGTATCATCGTAAGTTTTAAACAAAAATGAATGAATAGATATGAATAAATCGCTAGGTGGGAAACAATGTTGAAATAATGTCATGTCCACCTAGGTTAAAAAAAAAATAAAAGATCACCAAAAATTGGGGTCGGTATAAAAGCCGGGCCGGGCCGAGCCGCCGAGCCAAAAATGCCGATCCAAAGATTTTATATTTCTTCTCTTGTCACAATGAATATATATATATTGTAGTCCGTTTGGTATAAAATTATTATGAATAACATATTTGATAACTTCACGAAGAATCATCTCCTTATATTGTTTTATTTTTATTTTCTTGTAATAAACACCCTCCTGACAAACAAATTAAGTTTGACTATAAACTACACCAGCAAATCTTGGAGCAGGTTCAATCCGCAAAATATCTTGGTATCACCATCACTGATGATCTTGATTGGGGTCAACACGTTTCAGAAATTACATCAAAAGCAACTAGGACTTTAGGATTTCTTAGACGAAACTTGGCTTTTGCACCTAGGCAGACAAAGGATGTTGCATATAAAACATTGGTTCGCCCTCAGCTAGAATATGCATCACCCATTTGGCATCCCTATGTTAAAACTCAGATTCAGCAGGTGGAGAAGGTGCAGAGGACAGCTGCTCGATGGACCTGCCGACGATGGCGCAATAGAAGCAGCGTCGGTGACATGCTTAACGAACTAGAATGGCCGTCCCTAGAGGCCCGTCGTGAGCAGTCCTCTTTAACCTTCTTCTATAAGATACATTCAGGTACAGGGCCGTTAATAAAGATTAATAATTGACCCCTGTGACAGTTTCAACTCGAACTAGGGCATCAAAAGTAAACAACTCACAGTATCATAGGTACCAGTCCCACAGTGATGCCCTGAAAAATTCCTTCTTCCCTAGGACTATTCCCCAGTGGAATAGTCTTCCCTCTTCTGTGGTGAATGCTAAGACTGCAGAGGAGTTCAAAGCCCATACAGTGTAAGATTGAGACTCAGAGGTATGCGTTTTAGTATACCTCTGTCATTCAGATTGTAAATAGTTTTAAGGACTCATCCAGTGACTTCTCCTTTTTTTTTTTTTTTTTTTTTTTTCAGCTAAATTCTAAATTTAGCTACGCACCCAACTGAGGTAATGGCCAAATATGACCGACTCAGTATAAGAAGATAGATAGATAGATAATAACATTTTTCCCAAATCGAGGGGTATAAAAGCCAAGGCCGGGGGAAAATGGAAATATTTCTTAATTTCTTACGATTTTATCGGTCAAAGAAATTCTTTTTGCCATGATGATATTTATTTGATTATTTTTGTGTAATAAACATATCAAAATCACCTTAAATGATCAATGTTCTTATTTTCGAATGGTTTCTATTTTTAGATTAACTTTACTTAAGGAAGGACCGAAATGTACTCAAAAGGAAAAAAACGTATTGTTACTGCAAGTTGGATTTAAAGAAATATAAAAATGGATTGTTATATTTGTTAACATGTATGTGTATATTCAAATGATAAAGAAAAAACGTTATTTTTTTTATTTTTCTTCAATAAACAAAACTTTCTTCCCTTTCGGTCTTTTTCGGTCGTTTTCTATAATTAAGTCAATCTAAAAATAGAAACAATTAGAAAATAAGAAAATTGATATTTAAGGTAGTCTGATCTGTTTGTTATATTTTTCTATGGACAAATGATGACAATAATCAAATTCAAATATTTTCAGGTCAGAAAAAGTACTTTTACCTGTAAATTTGCAAGAAATTAGAAATATTGTCATTTTTTCCGTCCTTAGCTTTTATACCCGTCGATATTTTTTTTTCTCCTATTACTGCTACTCGCTCACATCTGAGCATTACGAGCAGGATTTCCTGAGTGGTAACCTGTCCTTTTTTTTTTTTTTCAGCAATGTGAATGAAGTGCCTTGCTCAAGGGCACAAAACTTTGGTCAACTTGAGGCTCGAACCCGCAACCTCTTGATCACAAATCCGATGCGCTACCACTGCAGCGGTTTCAGGTCAACTCGTACCTAAGTCAACTCGTACCTTAGTCAACTCCTACCTGGTTTTGGTCAACTCGCACGTTAGTCAACCCGTACCTAAGCCAACTCGTACCTTTCTTTTAAAAAATCAATTTTTTGATAAGTTTAACTTTGGTACACATATGAACAGGTACGAGCTGATCAAAAACAGGTACCACTGCACAAAAGCGTTCCACATTTCAGAAAGAAAGGTTTATTACAAGAAATTTAAACAATATAGAGGGATAAACCTAAGTGCATTTATCAAATATGTTATTTATAATAATTTGATACCCAAGTGACTACAACATATACCTGAATTATAGCAAGAGACGAAATATAAAATCTTTGAATCGGCATTTTTGGCTCGACGGCTCGGCCCGGTCCGGCACGGCCTTGGCTTTTATAATTTGGTTTCAGAAAATTAGCAAAAATCAACGAATAACCCAGACTGTTCTTACAAAACAGGTGAGTTCAGAATCAGAATTTTTACTGGTGATCAGAATCAGAATTGTTACTGGTGACACGTCAAATGACATTCATACACCAGGACCTGTGATGTGGGAAGTTAGTCCCTAGCTCTAACCAAAGAGGTAAATTTAGCTATACAATCATCAGCCCCTTCAGCTGTCGAAATAATCGAATCGGGAAGGGCATTCCAATCTCTTATGGTTTTGGGGAAGAACGACTCTTTATAAATGTCAGTTCTTGCAGGACGGGCCAGAAACGCAACGAATGGTGATTTCTACAGTGTCTAGCTGGGGGAACAAGGTCATGTGTTGGAATGCTGGCAGCACCCTTTAGACCTTTGTATAAAAGGATGAACCTACTGTCTTTTCTCCTTTTCTTAAAGGGACTCCGATTTTCATTTTCAAAGGATTCCAGTCATGTCCCCAGTTTCAAAGCAATGATTTCCTGTTACAAATCTAGAGCTCTAGTCTGAACTTTCTCAATTTCTTCGTTAAGGACCACTCCACTGGGGTCCCAGATACAACTACCATATTCCAAGATTGGGCGAACAAGACCTTTATATACTGCATCTTTTACATCCTGGAGGCACTGAGGAAGATTTCGCCTCAGGAAACCAAGCATTCTATTTGCCCTAGGAAACATGTTACTAATATGATTATTCCATCTCAAGTTGTGTGTGATTGTCACTCGAAGGTATTTAATGGAGTCCACGTTCTCGAGGACCGTTCCCTCTAAGGTGTAAGAAGCCTCAACATTATTAGATCTCTTCCTAGTTATCTGTATAATACTGCATTTAACTGGCTGAAATCTCAGGCCCAATTTTCGGGCCCAACATCCTAATCTATCTAATGTCAGCCTGAAGTTTCAGTGAGTCATCTGTATCTCTAATTTCACGGTACCAAACACAGTCGCTTGCGAACAGTCTTATTTCTGAGTCAATGCCAGTGGAAATATCATTGATGTACAGGGAGAATATTGGGCCAAGTAAAGTCCCTTTACAGACTCCAGACATAACTGGAGCCCTATCTGAAGATTCGCCATTAACAACAACGCGCTGTTTTCTGTAGCAAAGGAAGGAATCTATCCATTTGAGGGTCTTCTCCCCAATTCCATAACCAAAAAACATAGATTTAAGTTGTTCATGAGGAGGGGTGTCAAAAGCCTTCTCGAAGTCCAGAATAAATGTGTCCACCTGTTCCCCTTTGTCCAAGATTTTTGCTCATTCATTAATAACTGTACTCAGCTGAGTTTCACAACTATGCCTTTTCCTAAATGCATGTTGACTGTCTGACAAAAGTTTATGTTCATCCAAGTGGGCCATGATGTTTGAGCAGACTATATGTTCAAGCAATTTACACAGAACACAAGTCAGAAACACAGGCGATAATTACGGGCAAGAGCCCTATCTCCTTTTTTGGAGAGTGGGCAGATGTTTGCTAAGAGCCATTCTTTGGGGATTTCACCCGTATCAAAAGACTGTTAAAACAAGTGTGCAAAAACTGGACGTTACTCATTTGCTAGTTCCTTCAGGACTCTAGGATGAAGTTCATCAGGTCCTAAGGCCTTACTGGGGTTTAAGCCTTGAAGTAACTTGATCACTCCTGCAGATGACATGTTACATGTACAATATTATCTATCTATCTACTGATACTGCATCACCCCCTTGCGGGGATTATGTGCAGGTGTCCGGTGTGCTTCAAACCGGGCGTCAGTGCAGTGAAAGGTTAAACATAGTACAGAAGGATAAAAACAGGTGAAAGTGAAACAAAGATGATATGTTACAATGTTAAGAGTCCGATAAAGTCAAAGTGCAAGATAAAAGGTTAAAAACAATGCTTCCGGTCTATGGCATGGAGTAAGTCAGACTGCTGACTGCCAGTCTGGAGGATTCCAGATCTGGCAGCAATGTTACATATGGAGGCAGCCTATTCCACTGGACACTGGCGAGGTGGGGCGGGGAATGAGTACTTGGAGTATGAGTACTATTTATGAATGGTGATACTTCAAATGACATTCATACACCAGAGTTTAGTGGTGCGCGGACATTTGCTCACAAGACAATTGCCCACAAGACGGTTGCCCACAACCTTAATGGAAAATAAGACAATTGCTCACAACACATTTTTTTCATTATTTTATTTTTATTTTGAAAGTCTTTTGTTTATATCATCAATAATTATGGGTACTATTTCTTCCTTTGGATTCAAGTAATTAGTGATATTTAAAACATCAGTAGTTTATAAATAACATTTAAGTAATCAAATTGAATCATATCACCAAATTTAGGTGATAATGCAAAAAGCTCACATTTGATTTATTAAGGAGATCAAATGAATTCTTAAAAAACTTTGGTAAAAATAAATAAATAAATAAATACGGCCCCCGCCCATCGGGGCTTGAAGAAATAGATAGGCTGCATGATGCTTCCACAAAGAACTGAAATCCGACCGCACACGAGTACTGGTAAACAGCTTAGAGGACCTAAGCCTGCCCAGGTAAAGCGGTGCAAGTCGGACCGTCCATGCTTATAAACCCTATTGGTTTCATTGGGCGACAGGGCTTGAGAATTCATTTCATCTCAACGTCGGGTAAAAGTCCCACAAAATTGGAAGCAGCGTCTCCAAAATGGTCTATACAGTGTTGACGGGGACGTTAAACCTCAAATCAAACAAAATAAATAAATAGATAAATAAATAAATAATGGTTAATTTTAATTAATGATGAGTAAATTTATCAAGCTGCTTAGTATATAACATTGATAATTTGGGAACAAGACAATTAATCGACAAGACAACTCATCGACACGGTTTTTGGAGCCACAAATTTGGACACAACGTCTCAAAATTGACCTTTACATTGTTGACGGGAACGTTAAATCTCAAATCAAAGAATTAAAAACTGCAGTTCACATTTTTTTTGAATCACAACAGTACTTAGCAGATACCATGTCCGAATGTCTTATAGGTTATTTTACTATTCCATTATACATGTACATGCTATTTGTTGTTTGTTGTATGTTTTAAATGAATTCTTGTTTAAAACAGGGAGCACTGAATAAATCTTTTACCTGACTTGACTTGCAAGAAAACAATGAGCAAAAACATTACTGGCAGAGTTTCAGAAGCGATACTTTGAAAAACCTGAAGTACCATGCCAGACTGGATAGCACATAGGGATTCGGGACGAATCTGATTAGGCTGGGGTCGAAGGTTTGACACGGTATCTCAGTCGGTAGAATGTTTGTACGGTATACGAGAGGCCCTGGGTTCGCAGAGCTAAAACTGACCGCACATGAGTACTGGTAAACCACTATAAACCACATTATTTTATTTGGCGGCAGGGCTTCAGATGTTATTTAATCTCAATGTGGGTATAGGAAGCAACGTCTCAAAAATGACCCAAATAGTGTTAGTGGGGACGATGATTTGTTTGTTTGTTTCTTTGTTTTGATATTCAACGTCCCCGTCAACACTGTATAGGTCATTTTGGAGACGTTGCTACCAATTCTGTGGGACTTTTACCCGATATTGAGATGAAATGACATCTCAAGCCCTGTCGCCCAATGAAACCAATAGGGTTTATAAGCATGGACAGTCCGATTCGTACCGTTTTTGCCTGGGCTGGCTTAGACCCTCTAATTGGTTTACCAGTACACATGTTCGTTGGTTTCAGCTCTGCGTGGAATCATCATGCAGCCCATCTATTTCATCAAGCCTCGATGGGCAGGGGTCGCGGGGATGGTGAATTTCAATATTCAAACAACCCTGTTACTGGTTGTAAACGATTGATCTTTATCACCCACTTGTTGGATCCGTGAGGGTGGTAATCCTTCGATTCATCTTCACTGTCTTGCCCCCACCCATCGGGGCTTGGAGAAATGGTGCTTCCACGCAGAGCTGAAACTGACCACACATGAGTATTGGTAAACCGCTTAGAAGGACTAAGATTGCCCACGCAAAGTGATGTGAGTCAGACCGCCAAATGCATATAAGCCTTTTGGTTCCATTAGGCGGCAGGGCTTGGAATGTCATTTCATCTCATTGTCGGGTAAAAGTCCCACAAAACTGGAAGCAATGTCTCCAAAATAACCTAAATAGTGCTGACGGGGACATTATACCACAATTCAACCTACCAACCACATCATCATCACTGTCGCATCGTTTGTCTTGCGATTAGCGCAACATGACGCGACCATTGTCAGTTAACTATTCAATTATTAATCGTTTTGGGTTTAACGACACGTCAACCCCTGTGGTTAATTTTGTCTCGTCTCCCAGAGAAAGGGAGAAAAATATAGAAGAGATCGTAGGTTAAAGTAAAGGACAGAGGAGGAAGAGGAAAATGAATGGAAGTGTAGAAAAAGAAGGTATAAGAGTACTCCTCTCTACCCTTACCTGCTACAAGGATAGCAGGTCTTACCCAATTGTCAGCCAATATATGTTGACAGTGACGCAAGACATACGTCACATTTCCCTTACGCTCTATTTAAAATTGTCAAATTCAAAGAAATTAATAACTGCTATCGGATCAGTCTGAACAACGGTTATTTTTGCCACACAAAACTGCGCATGCGCAAAAATACGGAATCGTGGGATAGCATTTCCTTAGCGACCAATGGCGTTCTAAACTTATCTAGACAGATCCAATGTTTTGACACGTGACATTGTTTGCATGTCGTTGCGCAAGCGCAAAATTACTTTTCCTTTTGATAACGATTTTTCGTGGTTGGCAAAAAGCCCTTGGTTCCATATAACACATTGTAATAAGGTTTAATATTACGGGCAAATTTAAGTTGACTGTCACTGAAAATTGATCGAATTACACTTAAAATGAGTTGATAAATATATTTTAGAGTTCTTTCTTGCATTTTCCGTGTAAAGTCGTTCATTAAGCGCATTTTTATTTCAAATAATTAAGACTGTCCCGCCTCGTTACCTGCATATGTTTAACAGGTAATTTAATCATCAAAACATCCTCAAATCGTCTAGAAACCAATAATTACTAGCTGAGACATGTCTATTATAAAAGTTTAAAGATCAATTTTGTCGTTTCGATTCCAAACAAAACACAAGTTTAGAGAAAATAACATCGCATTTATAATGGTGATAAACGGCCAAAGACATTTTTTGCCCACCACAGGTAAATCCCGGCAAATAGTTTTATTGAGTGATGACGTAGTGTTTGGATGTGTTTGCTAGTCATTCACAGATCAATAAAATTCAATGTACCACTTATCCAAAACTACCCTTTATTCTACATCTACATCTATATGGTACGTTGAACAGTCACTTCTGACTACTATACAACGGTGTCTGACTTCAAAATGGTATCGCTAGGAAGATGAAAAACAAAGAGAATAAAGTTAGGCAGAAGTATTTATGAGAATAAATGAGACATATAATCAAGCTGGTATGAAATCAAATAATAAGTAATAAAACAATGGGAATAAGATAAGACTTACATAATAAAAAGAGAGAAAGAAGATAGTGTTCCCGACTGCTTTTGGCTCACCAGACAAAGATCAATCTGCCTTCCGTGGCGGTACCAGGGCCCTTACGTCCCCGACAGCATAGCTCCTCACCTGGTGAGTTAATAGGCAGCCGGGCCCCTAACCTTACTTAGAATGTGAGAGTGGCCAGCTCCTTCTTGAAAGATACCAATGAAGGAGCCTCAGCGATAGATGCTGGTAAAGAATTCCATGTGGGTATTGTGCGAGGGAAAAAGCTGTATTTATAGGTGTCTGTCCGAGTGGAGATCTGTCTATATTTCTTTGCATTTGCTGATCTAGTCCTTCCTGTAGCTGGGGATAAGTAGCTGGTGGCAGGTATGTCCACTAGACCGTTGATCACTTTGTAAAGGAGTGTCAACTGTAGCTTAATCCGCCTTGACTGGAGGGTCTCCCACTGCAGATGGTCAAGCATTGACGATACACTGCTGGTGTTCCGGTATCGATGAGTGGTGAACCTTGCAGCTCTTCGTTGTACCATCTCTACTTTCTGTATCTGCTCTCTGTGGTGTGGGCTCCATTACCTATTACCTATGATTGCCAATTGCCTTCAAACAAATGTGTCGGTGAATTGTCTTCAAAAGGTGTCGATGAGTTGTCTTCAATTGTGTCGAGGAATTGTCTCCAAAACCGTGTCGATGAGTTGTCTTGTCGATGAATTGTCTCGATTCCGATTATTTAACCTGAATAATGCTTAAGTGCTTAGTTGGCTATCATTTCATCCAAATACTGATGTTTTAATTATCACTAATTAGTTAAAATCTAGCTGATTATGTTACATAATACTTTCAGGAAGAAAATATAAATGAAAGACTTTCAAAATAAAAAATAAAAAAATGAAAAAAAAAGTGTTGTGAACAATTGTCCTTTTTTCCATTAAGGTTGTGGGCAATTGTCCTGGTGTATGAATGTCATTTGACGTGTCACCAGTAACAATTCTTATTCTTCTGAGCAATTGTCTTGCGAGCAAATGTCCTGTGTGATCTCTTATTTATTAAGTGAGCTACTTATACTGTAACAGTTCTCCAAAGTTTTTTTCCGCAATTTATTTTGTTCCTCCACCCACCCTACCGCACCACCACAACCTTGGTGTGGGGTGCCCAAAATTTACATTGACACGGCCATCGAGAAGCTAGGCACGCTTCACTCGGATTACCTTTTCCCGCCACCTTTCAAAATCCGGCGAGAGGCACGGAGCTGTGGCTTTTTAAAAATGGTATTCAGCCTTTTTTTTCTAGTTTATGCTTCGAACATTTGGGAGAGCTGAAAAAAGAAAAACCGAAGAAACGTTTTAAATATTAAAAGACTTAGTGCAACAAATAGAAATATTCTGCAACAAGTTGGCTGCTTTCAAAAGGCATCCAATAGGTTTGGTCTTGTCAGTATACATTCTGATTTGAGCAAGTTGATATCATTATCCCACTTAATGCATTTTTTGAATCTTTAATACAAAACGTGTTTATAAAATTTCGAAGTCTGTGACCTTGGTATCAGGAAGGGCAGGTAGTGATGAGTATTCTGTGGTAAATTGTTTAACGCCATGACAAGTATAAACTAAATGTAACTTACATATGGTTTGCACATGTATTGCACAAAACTTAACCAAACTAAAATGTAAACCGATTTTTTCAAAGGGTCATAACTCTGTTAATATTTGGTGGCATATCTTCACATCTTAGCCTTACTACATACACATTTTAGGCTTGATCGGATGAAACTGTGTAGTAGGATTTATACGGAAACGAAAAAAAGTTTACGAACGGACGGACGGACACCAACCCCGTAACTTAATACGACCGGTTTTTTTTTTTTGTTTTTGTTGTTTTTCAAACGGGCATATGAAAAGATTTTTCCTAAGTCATCAGGCCTTCTGTAGGGCCTTGGTTATCTATTTCATTTGTTGTTAACGTCCCTGTTAACACTGTATGAGTCTTTTTGAGACATTGCTTCCAATGTTGTGGGACTTTTACTCAGTACTGAGATAAAACGGGCAGATAAAACTCCATCTCAAGCCCTGTCACCCGATGAAACTAAATGGTTGAAATGAATGAACAGTCCGACTCGAGCCACTTTTCCAGGGCAGGCTTAGACTTTCTAGGCGATTTAACACTACTCATGTGCGGCCGGTATCAGCTCTGCGTGGAAGCATCATGCAGCCCAATCTATTTCTTCAATCCTCGATGGACGGGGGCCGATCAGACTTTGGGGCAATATATTGGACTGCATGAGCTGAAACCGACCGAACTTTGAAGTATTGCTGAACCGCCTAGGAAGATCTAAGCCTGCCCAGACAAAGTGCTGCGAATCAGACTGTATCTTAAACCTCGGCAGTTTCTTTGAGCGGTACCTCCGCAAAAACCTGAAATTTGCAATCCTTTTGTATCTTTCTGGATCACAATTTAATTGTAAAAGAAACAGATTAGTAAATCGTCAAGTATTGAGTGGAAATAAAGAACACCACTCTCGCTTATCAGATACAATAGCTCCCATCGAATGCGCCAAAAAGTCTTTTAACAACTCAGTCTGTAACTGGTGGCAGGTCACTTAGTAGTCATGAAGTTTTTGAAAAGAAACTATTGCTATCTGTGCTGGGCTCAAGAACAATAAACAGCGACCCATCAACGTTATGACTTTGTTTCGATCCCTAAATATTTTATATATTTGGAAGAGTTAGAACCGTCGACATTGGCACTGACGTTAATTCTGGTAGCAAAGACATGAAAATGTTTTTACACACCCAGCGATCGTTTTTATGTTTGGTTTTACGATCCTTTCAAGATTATTTCACTCACATCAAGCCGATCGTTAATCGGAGGTGAGTGAAAACTAGAGTACCCGATGAAAAACCTCCTGACCTTCCGTTGCAGAACTTCTCCTTATGTGATCTATGCCATGCTCAAACATACACCGTTGAGAGACCTAATGATTAAGAGTCAGCACTCTTATCCACTAGGCCACGGAGGCCCGTTACACCCAGCGATCTTTATAAATGAGGAAAAATAATGTTCTCTGTATTTCCAACATTTACATATACGTATTATAAGAGCGTACCGAAAGATGTTCAGAATATATAAATCTGTTCCTATCTGTGTAAAGTAAACTTTGCAAGTTTTGTTTATTTGTATTTAACGGCCCAGTCAACACTGATTTGGGTCTTTTTTTAGCATGTCAGTGTACCTATCCACGCTTTTTCCTGAGCAGGCTTTTCCGTAAGCGGTTTACCAGTTCAGTGCACATTTTGTCGCCAAAAACTGACCACTGTCCTTCCTGAATCAGCGGAAGGGAGAGAATGACCATAGAAAAGATTTCATAATCTCCACGAAAGAATGTTGCCGACCCCGGTAGGTATTGAACCCGAGTCTTCCTTATCGCCAGTCAGACTGCATCCGACTGAGCTACCACAGCCAGCCACACTTTGTGAGTAGTAGTAGTTATGTTCTGTTGTTTTTCGTTTCCATGGCCCCATGGACTTACTCCATAATGGCATTGCAAGACGTAAAATTTGCGAAAATGACTGCTACTCCTGCAAAAGTAGTTTCTCTTTGGATATGTCTAAGGGGTATACTCTTAAAGGAAAGAATTTGCTCCTGGGGAGCAAATTCTCCCCTTTTAGAGGTAGACCCCTTGAGAAGCAAATTCATCCCCTTTTAGAGTAGACCCCTTTTTCAGTTGGACAGAGCCAACAGAGTAGCAACCATAAGGTCCTTAAAATTGTATTTCCATAACGAAATCATGCTTATAGAATTGTGATCCCCTTTAATATGTTCTATAAAAGGGTTATCCTTTGGAAGCAAAGAATACACCACAGAACTGAAAAATATGGTGTGCACATGTTTTCTGAGCCAGACTAGCTAGTTTCAGCCAATTAGGCCTCATCAGTGACCCTAAGATATTTTCCAAATTCCACAATGGAATCAATGATCCCAAAGGACAAGAAAATATAATCTACACTATGATGTAGGGCAGGGAGACATTTTACCACCGCCACACATTCCCACACACCAGTTGTAGTGAAGTTAAATACGGTAGGTGACCAATTAATTGGAACACCCTAGCAGTTCGAACACCCAAAATTATTTCGAATTTGTGGCTGAAAACTTTGTCATTTAATTCGAACTCCCAAATTTTTCAGAAATCAGAATTTTAATACTTCGAACACACAAAAAAATGCCGAAAAATGCATCCAGAACAAGCATTTCGGACCGTTCCCGGGTTTATCATTACAACATCGTACTGGTCGTATACGAGCTAGCGCACGAAAAAAAAGAAAACTTAGCATGAAATGTGTGCGACTTCCAAAGACTCGGATTAACATGCACTCTGTAAGGCAAATGGTTTTCGCTTCTCTCACTTTGGATAGCCCTGTGGTAGTGGAAGGTTCATACCCTCACCGAATACTGATCAGACTGCAAGAAACGCAGGCTGCAAGTGCTTAGATCAACCTTGATGAGCCACAGGAGTTTCGCTTATTTATGTTGTGAAAATCCCATCGTCTGCATCAGGCTCATGCGATCAGCGAAGACTCTAATCGGATTGCATGAATGAGTACGCTAAGAAGTGTCTTCGCTGGTTTCTCAACGACCTGCAAACACTGAACATGCGCACCCACTACCGGTATGCAAGGCAAAGGGTTTCACTTAGCCTTGTGACTTCGTAAGATTTAAGGGTTCAGTAAAGACTGATCTCATTGCATCGATGTTCAGGCTGATCCTAGTCGGTGATGTAGCATTGTGGCCTACAAAGGCTTGGATCACCATGCATATGCAAGTGTTTTCGCTTTGCTCTCAGACTCTTTGGAGCGTAGCTTCAGCTTTCATTATTATTTGTGTGTCAGTTTTACCCTTTTTCCATGTGCTGTGGCATTGATTCAATGCCTCTTTGATAGCAGAAGCGCCCCTTTAATATTAATTGAGAGTTTCCCGCCTTTTTCCACAGAACGTCTTTTATCACGAGCGAGTGAAATTCATGGTTGTTGCATGCAAAAAGGTAGTTTAATTCAGGTTACCTGGTTGGGCTACCCTGGTTTTCTGAGGAGCAAGTGAAGATGCCCATTTATTTCACGGTGACAAGGTTTTATTGGAGTAATTTCGGGGCACATGATTAAGAAAATAAGTCATATTCGGTGTGGGGGGAAGACTCAGGTCAGCCTGCACATTCATGCAGTCTGAATAGTCTTCGTTGTTCGTATGTGCCTACCATGGCCTCTGTGCTAATCAAAGAACAACAGGTGAAAACTATGACCACATTGGCTAGATGCGCAGGCTAATCTGGTCCTTTGTTTGAAACCTTTTTTTTTTTTCGCCGTGCGCCGGCTTAAAACGACGACGTGTACATTTGACCGGCCCAATCTGCTTGCGACGTTACAAACACATCCTAAGCTACCAAGTGCAAGGATCAGTCTGTTCAGATCTCCTATCCCGAGTAAAATACTTATTGCGCATGTGCGTACAGAAAAGACTGATAAGTCTGCACAGTTGTGCAATCGGGATTGTGTCTTCAATGTTCAAGAGGTTTGAAATGTTTCATCGCGCATAAAGTGAAGATCAAATTTGTGTATGATGTCCGCATTTTCTTTTTCTTGTTACTTGCCTATCTAAATAACATGATGGTTTTGCATCCGCACAGTCTAATCAGTCTTCACCGGACTACTTCGATGGGCATTGAATTGCTACATGCCCCCGGCTTACGCTGATTTGAGACTGCTTATTAGTAAACAGAGAACACACAAACAAGGCTGCGCAGTCTCGCCTGAGGCTTCACTATGCGCTTAAACAATATAGGTGGGGGTGGGGTGTGTGAAGTATCTATGCGCCTAGCTCCACTGGGTAGCTGCACGTGCGGGTTTCAACATCCCATCCCATATATACATGTAGCTGGACTTTGTCTGCTGCGGTGTAGCCGGAACAAAAAAAAAATATTACGGACTATAAGGAAATTCTTTGAAAAATCCTCTTTTTCCTAGATATTGGCTACTCTTAAGAAGAATTTGCTCCAAACAAATCAATTTCTGTTATTCCTGAGATCACAAATTGACTCGGAATAGTGATAGTTCAATAGGTGTAAATGTCATTAATGACAATGTGTATCGCATTCAAAGACCCCCTGCACACACTGACTTATTTATAGATCAAACTTTTCTGCACTGCATAAGTGATATTTATAACTTCTAATCACGTGCGGATTGACAGGGCCACGGGGAAAAAAAAACGTAGTTGTATAAAATATTGAGTGAGTGAGTGTTTGAGTTTTACGTCCCACCAACAGCTAAGGTCATACGGAGACGGGACCTCGGTTTAAAGACTCATCCGAAAGTCTGGAGAAGCCCGGGATCGAACCTGCGATCCCTGGTTTAGAAGGCGAGTAGCGTAACCACTACACCACGGAGGCTTCTATATAAAATATTGAACACAGCCTGATCCAATGTATGGAATTCTTTCAGATCAAACAGTTCTAACACTAATAAATTTCCAATCTGATATTTTCTAATAATTCCAACACCCGGATCAGTATTTATTTTTTTACTGTTCGAATTAATTGGTCATTTACAGTATGTTCTATATACACCGCAGAACTGAAAAATATGGCGTGTACATGTTTTCTGGACCAGACTAGCTAGTTTCGGCCAATTAGGCCTCATCAGTTACCCTCAGATATTGTCAAAATTCCACAATGGAATCA
Source organism: Lucinisca nassula (assembly GCA_963580285.1). Taxonomy (NCBI): domain Eukaryota; kingdom Metazoa; phylum Mollusca; class Bivalvia; order Lucinida; family Lucinidae; genus Lucinisca; species Lucinisca nassula. Next base: position 382,400 of record CAUZLF010000490.1, on the reverse strand, counting down.
ATGATCCAAATATAATCTACACTTTTATATAGTAAAGCTCGGGTTTACAGCGGTATACATTAATTTCCGTATTCATGCTCTGAGACACTGGATTGTGGGTACTCGATAGAATCGCCTCGTCGAGGCGTTTCTGTCGACTCCCCCGCAATCTATGTTTTGAGCAAAAAAGGCAAATATTCCAATTTTTCTTTTTAAAATTTCTTTTTCTTTGGCCAAAAAATGATAATGTATTTGAATAGGTGTGTTTCGAAATACGGTAAAACTGGTAGACTAACTGCCACACCTGCCAGGTGTATCCATTTCCCTTAAGATATTTTTATTGTTGGAGTTGAAACTCAGACAGGATTGCAGTATAGTATTGCATCATCGTTTAAGCTGATTGGTTGATCGCGTCACATGCCCCTCCATGGAACAGTTACAATCTGGTCATTATACCCGGTTTGCCCGCCTCATGGCGACCAAACCAATAATTATTAGAAATTAGAGATACAGATGACTCATGGGACTCACAGATTCTACAACTACCAGTACCAGTACCAGACTCACTGAAACTTCAGGCTGACATAGATAGATTAGGATGTTGGGCCAGAAAATGGGGCATGAGATTTCAACCAGTTCAATGCAATATTATGCAGATAACAAGGAAGAGATCTAATAAAGTTGAGGCTTCTTACACCTTAGAGGGAACGGTCCTCGAAAATGTGAATTCCATTAAATACCTTGGTGTGACAATCACTCACGATTTGAGATGGAATACACACATTAGCAATATGTGTACAAAGGCGAATAGAACACTTGGTTTCCTGAGGCGAAATCTTCATCAGTGTCCTCAGGATGTGAAAGAAACAGCATACAGGGGACTTGTTCGCCCAATCTTGGAATATGGTAGTTGCATCTGGGACCCAAGCGGAGTGGTCCTAAATGAAGAAATTGAAAAAGTTCAGAATAGAGCTGCTAGATTTGTAACTGGAAATTATTGCTTTGAAACTGGGAGCATGACTGGAATTCTAGGAAAATTAAGATGGGAGTCTCTCAAGAAAAGGAGAAGAGACAGTAGGCTCATACTCTTATACAAAGGTCTAAAGGGTGCTGCCAGCATTCCAACAGATGACCTTGTTCCCCCAGCTGGGGGTGCCTAAACACCGGAAAGACGCAAAAAGACGCAAAAAGACGCGGAAAGACGCAAAAAGACGCAAAAAGCCCCCCGAAAAAGCAAAAAGACCCCAAAATAGTAATAAATTAATATATATTAATAGAAAAATAAAAAATAAAATTGATACCTGTCACGTAAAATTGCGCAAAAAGACCCCAAAAAGACCCACAGACACAAAAAGACCCCTTCATGATGACAAATAAGTATATATTTAGGAACAACTTGCAAAAAGACCCCATTATAGTGATAAATAATTATACATTGTGAGAAAAATAAAAACAAAACGGTGCACTGTACTGTTAGTTAGTGTTTGATCTGAGGTATAACGTCCCTGTCAACACTGTATAGGTCATTTTGGAGACGCTGATTCCAATTTTGCGAGACCCAATGTTGAGATGGAATGACATCTCAAACCTGGCTGCCCAATGAAACCAATCGGGTTTATATGCATGGACGATCAAACTCGCACCTCTAATACTCGGCAGGCGGTTAGAACCTACCTACCAATCACTTGAACAAGTCCGTGAAATGAAGACCCCCCCCCCCCCCCATACGGGCCGCCCTATACCCCACTTCATATACAGGAAACAGGGGTTTACGGGGGTATACATTATTTTTCTTATTTTTGCTCCAAAACATAGGTTGTGGGTACTCGTTAGAACCGCCTCAATGAGGCGGTTCTAAAGAGTATCAACAACCTATGTTTGCAGTATTTATATGAAAAATACCACTGATTTTTACCAGAAAAGTAGTCAATTTGGAGATGTCAAAAATGCACTTTATCACACCGGTATGTTATCGTAATGATAGCGCCCTGTCACGTTAGCCTGCATACGTATAATTTCAACTTCAATATGAATGAATGCAGTTTCCAGCTGGTACCACGTGGAGGTGTGACTAGGACTTATCGCCAGAAAAATAAATAAAATGCTTTTCTGACAATCTTCACCAGCCTTTTTTTTTTTTTTTTTTTTGAATTTTTTTTTTTTTTTTTTTTTTCATGATTTTTTATTTTGTTATGCTTTGCTATTGCGTCCACTTATTCAAGCTTTAACAAAGATTAAAGAAGCACATTAGTATCGCCTCTTTGAAGCGGTTCTAACAAGCTCCCATAATCTGTGTGGGGACCAGAAATAAAATGTCCCGAAAATTACAGGCAGATCTGTTGAATTTATTTTATAATTCTTTTTCTTGCAGTTGGAGTTCTTGAGCGCTCTGATCTTTTCCTTTTAGCCTGATTTGGTTTTTTCCTGCTGTCGGAGTGGTTATCATAAACCTACTGCCGTCTGTTGAAAAGGTGTAATTTTTTCTTTTCCTTCTATCACTATTGAATTTTGCCATAATTTTGTTTCTTTGTTCCTGTGTCAGGGCATTCCACTTATCGAATGCAATCCTGTTGTGCATAAATCGTTCCGACAAAGAAAAATTACCTTGACCATACAGTGCTCTGTCACATTCCGCCTCTTGAGATTTTACAACATTATATATTAATTCAGCCAAATCGGAAATGTTCCTTTGTTTCCAGTCTGCTGCTAGTTTTAGGCGAAAATTCGCACTTTCACAATTATTGTTCGTCCAGTTTGGCCCAATCTTTGTCTCAATCAATGGCTTCACAACGAAGTCCCGGACCGCAGGAACCAACCTTGAATTGAAGTATGGCATAAATTGCTTGTTATCACTCTCAGGGCTATCGTTTGCCCGAATGATTTTAATCGTTTCTTCCAAGCGGTGCTCAAATAAGTCCATGCTAGTTGAAGTTGACATACCTTGATCACCGAATATGGCATTTACAATCAACTTTCTTTTTGTTACGTCAACGCCAACGTCATCCTGGAGGTATCTATTTACATTTTCCCGCAAATGTCGGGTGCACAATACCTGCGTGGATCCAACAAACGACCTTCTGATTGCATTTCTCATAGCAGTTTCATCATCGGATCCGATTGTCAACTTAATTAGTTCCTGTTCATTTAGTTGTGAAGCCATACTGGTCATGAATTTGATATACGTAGGTGTGGTAGAGTTGCTATGAAGGAATACTGGACCAATATTAATGGGGTTTTCTTTTGTACTGTTCCGGATTACTGACAATTTTTTATAAACTGCTGCCGTTACAAAAACATTTCCCAAATTGAATGTCTTATCAAAGCCCAGAACTGTGCCCTCCTCCACACAACAGAATCACTTGAGGTCTTTGATTTGGCGCTCGGTGTAGAGAATGACAAGTGGAGATGAACCTTTCATATGAACCACCTCCTGCACAAAATCATGTTCTTTTACCAAATTTTCTAAGTTTATTATATGGTCAGCAAAGTTGTTTCTGTTCCCTTCTTGTTGTCGTTTATCTTTTCTATTCATGTTATACTTTACATTCTTGATTTGTTTATCGTTTCTGTATCTGTCAGTTTCTTCTACACACTCTCTATTTAACACATCTTCAGCGTTTTTTGGGTTTTTGTCCCTGACTTGTTCTGCGATTTTTTTTCAGGACAGACTGTTTGGTTCTTATATATCCCTCTTGGCCTTCAGTTGTATGCCTAGCGTTTCCATGAAACCCTCTTGACGGACATTGCCCTGTGTATTCGATAAGTGCAACACCTTGATTGAGAAATGAAAGTGATGATGGGATATTTGAAAACCATGTCACGTGTCTCTTGTACTCGCTTGAAGCCTTCAATATAGAGTAAACTCTGTGAACCTCTAGAATTTGAGAAAGTGAAGGCTGTGGATCCATTGGAGAAAAGATGCGTTTTTTATTCTGTTTCCTTTCCATACAATACATTCCGTCTCTGAAAACAACAGTGACCAGTTTCTCCTTATTCACAAAGTACAGGGTTTTAGGGCTAGTACCTTTCTTCCACGCCCCACAATCATCCCAAAACTCACTTTTTTCACCCCTTGATCGCTTTGATATGTTCCCCTCATTATTTATAAAGAAGTAGACATTTTCCTTTTTATTGATTTCCAAATTTATTAATAATATTATTTATGTTTTAATTGCTATTCAGTTCTATTTTTACCCCAAAAGAACTTATTGTTTGTAAAAAGTGTTCCCATCTTTGATGCTGTGCTGGGAGGCGGGCGAGGGATGGGGTCATGGTACGTTCTTTTGCACCTCTATTAATCTTTTTCCTTTGACACTTTTTACCCAAGAATGCTGATTTATATTTATAACTATGCTCATTTTTGCTTTTATTAGGGTCTTTTTGCTTTTTCGGGGGTCTTTTTGCGTCTTTTCGCGTCTTTCCGCGTCTTTTTGCGTCTTTCCGGGTCTTTCCGGTGATTAGGTACCCCGCCCCAGCTAGGCATTGTAGAAAACACCATTCAATGACGTTTCAGACCCTTACTGCAAGAACGGATATTTATAAAGAATCGTTTTTCCCCCGAACCATTAGAGATTGGAATGCCCTTCCCGATTCTATTATTTTGACGGCTGAAGGTGCTGAGGATTCTGTAGCTAAGTTTACATCTTTGGTTAGAGCTAGGGACTAACTTCCCATATCACAGGTCCTGGTGTATGAATGTCATTCGACGTGTCACCAGTAACAATTCTGATTCTGATTCTGATTCTCACTTTCAAAGCACACAGGCCCGACAGTTCAAGTTTTTTTTTTTCCCTCCTATTACTTGCTCACATCTGAGCATTACGAGCAGGATTACATCTAAAGCAACTAGGACTTTGGGATTCCTTAGACGGAACTTGGCTTTTGCACCTAGGCAGACAAAGGATGTTGCATATAAAACATTGGTTCGCCCTCAACTTGAATATGCATCACCCATTTGGCACCCCTATGTTAAAACTCAGACTCAGCAGGTGGAGAAGGTGCAGAGGACAGCTGCTCGATGGACCTGTAGGCAATGGCGAAATAGAAGTAGCGTCGGTGACATGCTTAATGAGCTAGAGTGGCCGTCCCTGGAGGCCCGTCGTGAGCAGTCCTCTTTAACCTTCTTCTACAAGATACACTCTGATTCAGTGTCTATTGATAAAGATAGGTACTTGACCCCTGTAACACTGTCGACCCAAACAAGGGCATCAAAATTAAACGACTCACAATATCGTAGATACCAGTCCTATAGTGATGCCCTGAAGAACTCGTTTTTTCCTAGAACTATTCCCCAATGGAATAGTCTTCCCTCCTCTGCGGTGAATGCCAAGTCCGCAGAAGAGTTCAAAGCCCGCACAGTGTAAGATTGGGTCTCAGAGGTATGCGTTTTAGGATACCTCTGTTATGCAGATTGTAAATAGTTTTAAGGACGCATCCAGTGCCTCTCTCTTTTTTTTTTTTTTTTTCAGCTAAATTCTAAATTTAGCCACCCAATCAACTGAGGTAATGGCCAGATATGACCGACTCAGTATAAGAAGATAGATAGATAGATTTCCTGGGTGGTAATCAGTACAGTATAATATTCACAATATTTGCATTATTAAATCACGCAAAATCACGCTCTCGTTTCCTAGCAAGATTTCGGGCTTGGGTGTGTGTGTGGGTGGGGGGTCACATGATCATGTGAGCAGCTTTTTGCGCATGCAAGTGATGCTCTACAGTACCATTCAGACGATTCTTGACACCCTAGTTGACTCCAAGTCAACTACATTCAGACATGGAGTTAACTCCTAGTCAACTCCATTTCCCGCTTTTGTTAACTAGGGAGTTAACTTTAGTTAACTTCTAGTTGACTAGAAGTCTTAACAGTTATACAGTAGTACATATATGGATTAGAACAGGTGAATGAATATGTTACTTGATTTGTTATCTGTTTGTTTTTTTTATTAGCTCACCGTCACGTAGTGACGAGGTGAGCTTTTGGGATCACTTTTCGTCCGTCGTGCGTCCGTGCGTGCATCCGTAAACAATTCTTTAAACGACATCACCTCCTAAACCACTGATCGGATTTTGACCAAACTTCACAGGAATGATCCTTAGGTGGTCCCCTTTCAAAGTTGTTCAAATGGTTCCAGTCCGTTGCACATCTAGGTCATAGGAGCCAAAAACAGATTTTTTTCACCAAAAACTTAAAAAATCTTCTTCTCTGAAACCACAAGGCCCAGGTCTTTGATATTTGGTATGAAGCTTCATCTGGTGGACCCCTACCAAGATTGTTCAAATTATAGTGCTGGGGCCAAAAATGCCCCCGCTCCTGGGCCCTTTGGTTTTATATGGGCTTATATAGGGAAAATCTTTAAAAATCTTCTTCTCTGAAACCGTAAGTCCCAGGTCTTTGATATTTGGTATGAAGCTTCATCTAGTGGACCCCTACCAAGATTGTTCAAATTATAGTGCTGGAGCCAAAAATGCCCCCGCTCCGGGGCCCTTTGGTTATACATGGGCTTATATAGGGAAAATCTTTAAAAATCTTCTCTCTCTGAAACCGCAAGGCCCAGGCCTTTGATATTTGGTATGAAGCTTCATCTAGTGGACCCCTACCAAGATTGTTCAAATTATAGTGCTGGGGCCAAAAATGCCCCCGCTCCAGGGCCCTTTGGTTTTACATCGGCTTATATAGGGAAGAGCTTTAAAAATCTTCTTCTCTGAAACCGTAAGGCCCAGGTCTTTGATATTTGGTATGAAGCTTCATCTAGGGGACCCCTACCAAGATTGTTCAAATTATAGTGCTTGGGTCAAATATGCCCCCGCTCCGGGGCCCTTTGGTTTTACATGGGCTTATATAGGGAAACTCTTTAAAAATCTTCTTCTCTGGAACCGCAAGGCCCAGGTCTTTGCTATTTGGTATGAAGCTTCATCTAATGGACCCCTACCAAGATTGTTTAAATTTTAGTGCTGGGGCCAAAAATGCCCCCGCCCCGGGGCCCTTTGGTTTTACATAGGCTTATATAGGGAAAATCTTTAAAAATCTTCTTCTCTGAAACCGCAAGGCTCAGGTCTTTGATATTTGGTATGAAGCTTCATCTTGTGGACCTCTTCCAAGATTGTTCAAATTATAGCCCTGGTGCCAAAAATGCCCCCACTCTGGGGCCCTTTGGTTTTACATAGACTTATATAGGGAAAATCTTGAAAAATCTTTTCTGAAACCACAAGGCCTAGGTCTTTGATATATGGTATGAAGCTTCATCTAGTGGACCTCTACCAAGATTGTTCAAATTATAGCCCTGAGACCAAAAATGCCCCCGCCTAGTGGGGCCCTTGGTTTTACAAAGACATGTATAGGGAAAATCTTTAAAAATCTTCCTCTGTGAAACCATAAGGCTTAGGTCTCTGATATTTGTTGTGAAATTCATCCTTCTTCTCTGAAACTGCAAGGCCCAGGTCTTTGATATTTGGTGTTGAGCTTCATCTAGTGGACCTCTATCAAGATTGTTTAAATTTTAGGACTGAGGCCAAAATGCCCCCACCATGGGGCCATTTGGTTTTACATAGGCTTATGTAGGGAATATCTTTAAAAATATCTTCTTCTCTGAAACTGCAAGGCCCAGGTCTTTGATATTTGTTGTGTAGCTTAATCTAGTAACCTTTGCCAAGATTGTTCAAATTATAGCTCACCTATTTAGACCTCCCTCAACATTATGCACATTATAGCCCTGGGGTCAATAATGGCCCTCCCCGGGGCACACTTGTTACTCTATGGATCAGGTGAGCGATCCAGGGCCATCATGGCCCTCTTGTTTATTTATTTTCATCATGCTGATGCAAATGGCATGGTAAAAAAAAATGAAGAATGACAGGTTATATCCCATAATTTCAAAATGATCATTGTTAGCCCTTATCCCGCTGAATAAATTAATTTTACCATACCCATTTCTGGATATCAACCATTCAAATCGTTAAAGGTTATGTATTCATTCAATTCACAAATTGGATGAAAAACAGTGTAGATCCTGACCAGATGAAACAGCCCCCGCCCATAGGGGCTTGAAGAAATATATGGGCTGCATGATGTTTCCACGCAGAGCTGAATCCGGCCCGCACACTAGTACTGGTAAACTGCTTAGAGGATCTAAGCCTGTACAGGAACTGTGGTGCGAGGCGGACCGTCCATGCTAATAAACCCTATTGGTTTCATTGGGCGACAGGGCTTGAGATGTCATTTCATCTCAATGTCGGGTAAAAGTCCCACAAAATTGGAAGCAACGTCTCCAAAATGACCTTTACAGTGTTGACGGGGACGTTAAACCTCAAATCAAACAATCATTAACCATCTGATCAGGATCTATGCTGTTTGCAAAGTTAGGATTTGTCATGTTCAGTGGGATAAGGGTTAATGAATTTCAGGTTATACTCCTGGATTTAAGTGCCCCGAAAATCCAGGTATGGACATTTTAGCCTCTCCAGAACAACTGCTCTGTTTATTTTCATTTGTTAAAATGAACTTCAATAAATCTCAGGTTCATACTGATAAGCCTCACTAATTGCCTAAGCATATGGCAACTGAATATTCATTCATGAAAATTTCACTTTTGCAAAAAGTGCAGGCCCAGATCAGACGCCGCAGAATGGGGCGTCTGATCAGGGCCTCCACTGTTTGCTTAAAGTTCAGTCATTCCCCAAATATACCTTGATGAAAACACACCCCGACACCCTTAAACCTTGAAATGGAGCCCTGGTACATATAAGGAGGAAGATTCCATTTGGTACAAAAAAGGTTCGTACCAAATGAATCTTTCTCCCTACATATAGCCCGAGTCCACCTCAAAGTTCAAGGGTGACAGGTTGTGCCCCTTCAAACTCCATTCGCAAAATGGCTTAACTTTTTGAAAACAGTGTAGGCCCTGAACAGACGCCCCTTTCTGTGGCGTCTGATCTGGGCCTGCACTGTTTGCCAACTGCCCGTTTTGGGGTTTCTGGTACAAAATGAACAGATGTGTATACCTTTACTAGGATAAACATTTCAGTCTGGTACTGCACTGTCTAATTTTAAACCTCTAGCATGCTTGGCTGTAATTCGTAATTGTAGTAGTTTTTATTTCATTATTTATTACAATGAAGTAGAAATATTTATGCTACTATTGTTATTAGTTATTGTTATTGTTGTTATTATTATTATTATTATTATTATTATTATTATTATTATTATAAATAATAGTAGTAGTAGCAGTAATATTCACAGGTTTATTTATTGTTATTATTATTAATATTAGTAGTAGTAGTGGTAATAATGTTTTGTTATTTTTTATGTTTATCTCAATTGAGTAGAAATCTTTATGTGACTATGGCTATTAGTAGTAGTGGTGGAAGTGGTAGATGTGACAATGACATTTATTTATTTATTTATTTTGTTTTTCAGGAACAAAATATACTATGTAGTAATATGTTAAAAGGACCAATAACAAAATTCATAAGTAATCCATAAGTGGATTATAATGATTAAACCCTTCTTATCAGAAGTCATTATCTGATTTTATCAGATGAATACCATCACCTTAACAGCCATAATCCCCTGAGGTTCAAGTGGTCATTTATTGGTAGGTGATAAGAGAAATGGTTTGTGATATATGATATCCTGGAGTATTATCATTTTGATTGAGATCTAGCAAAGCAGATGAACTTAGAATTTTCGTTTGCCATAGAAAATATTTTTATCATTACAGTACATCACTAAGAAAACACACCTATTCAAATATATTGAAAATTTTACCACCTAATAATAGACAAAAAATCAGATAACAAATCTGATTTTCATTTTTATATTTCTGGCCAAAACATACATTGTGGGAACTCGTTATAACCGCGTCAGTGAGGCGGTTCTAACGCGTACCCACAATCTATGTTTTTGGGCGAAAAAATTAAAGAAAAATGAATGCGGGAACTAGTTAGAATCGCCTCATTGAGACAGTTGTCACCAGTCAAAATTTTAGGACATTTACATTTCCGAAATATTAATGAATAAATAAGTGTGATTGGGATTTCGATGTGGGATGAAAGTTGAAAGAAAGGTTTTATTTTTTTAGGTCATAGTAAGAGAGAATGGGTGAATGAGAAAAACAGAATTTCAGAAAAAAAAAGTTAATTTCATTTTAGTTTAAACTTCATAAATTTCATATTTTCCCAGGCTTTTGTTCATCAATGTTAATTTTTTGTAAAATGGGTCTAGAGGCATTGTTTTGACAAACAAACAAGTTAAGCACCATGGCTTGAGAAGTGTTTTAGCACCTATGAGCCAACAAAGCTAGTTTGAAATGCTTGAGCTGGGAGGTCATCAAGCAAAACAATAAGATTAATCAACTAAGGTAACACAAGTCACTCTTTGGGTTTCAAACTGGAACTTGGTAGACAACTTTATTGAAAAGTGATCAAATTATTGAAACAGTTGTCACTCTGAGATAGGTAACTTTTATTGTTCACAGGAAATTGCAATCTTTAAATAATTGTTTTGTTTTCCCAGGTGAAATTGTCTATAATCTTCAGAAAAAAACTTTTAACACCCCTTTTGGGTCTGACTTTTGATTGGTCAAACTGATACTTCTAAAATATGAAACTATTGGTTGGATAATAGAAGCCTGTTCATTGGCTAATTTGAGATGGGGCTGATAAGCCCACACAAGCAGTTATAAGAGACAAGTTTTGGAAACTGAGAGACAGATACAATACAGAGAATACATAGTGAACGAAATTGAACTGTTAACTTGGTTTTGCATCGTAGACCCTGCACAGACTGTTTGACTCAAAGTTCTGTGTAGAGACTTACAAATCTTTGTTAAAACTTAGTAACGGACTTGTGTAAGAAGTGATTTGCAATATAAGGAAAATAGGAAAATTAAATAGCTAAGTAAGGGAGATAACTTTAGGAAATTTGCAAGACATTTGATTTAAGTGAATTGATGAACATTAAATTTTGGGAAAATTATATGCTGGTCGACATTACAACTGTGACAAATTGTGTTAGGAACTTGACATTTCAGGACTCGTTTAGGACTTGACATTTCATGTGAATTCTAAGGAAAATTGTGGTAAATTGAATAAAGACATTTAGGACATTCTAGTGAAAAATAGGACATTGAAATAAAGGAAAGTCGGCATCAATCGCGTTTAGTAAGTTTTGGAACTTTTAACTAAATTTTGATAGAAAAATATTTAAATATACAAATTTGGGGAAAAGTGAACTGTGTTGTGTTGACTCTAACCTACATCACATCAGACTTTGTGTCTGGTGTGATCATATGTCACCCAGGGTATTTGGGCTCGGAAACCCCTGGTCTTGTATGCTACCGTCTTGAGCTTAATTCCCCACTTTGCCAAGCGAGTGCGCACATACAAGGCCTGGGGCTAAAGAGAGGCAGGGACCGCAATTGTCACCCTGTCCATCTAGAACCAACCAACACCAAAACCCTTGTTTGTGACAGTGTGGTGTGAGAATATAAGTGGTACGACGACCTGACGTCCTCTCAACGCTTCAAGACAACAACCAGCCAACAACTAGATCTTTAGATGTAAACCAGCCAGTGCAACTGATGACCAGCTAACAGAACAGCTGCAACAGACACAGCTAAGTAAAACTGTCAGTATTTTCCTTGTTGTTTTATTACTTTGTTTGTCTTGTTTTAGGCTTAATTAGGATAAAAAAAATGGCTCTATACAAAAATAAGCTAAACTGGAGATGTTCAAAGAAATCGTGTAGTCTAATTTCTGTAGGAATTGACAGAAGTACATGCAGTGTAGCATTGTCAGCTCCTTTAGAGGGAAATTTTGTGCAAATTAATATAGGAATGCAAACAAGCAAAGCACTGATAGACACTGGAGCTCAAATTTCTTGTATTAGTGAGCATATTTACAGGCGCTCATTCAAAAATGTTGAAATTGTACCGAGCTCATTAGCTCATGTTGTGGGCGTATGTGGCGAGGTCCACCGAGTTTTAGGCCAGGTTACTTTACCATTTAGGCTTGATGGGATTGTTTTAGAACATACATTTCACTTGTTTGAAAAATTGCACCAGCCCATCATTCTGGGTATGGACTTTTTGAAGCAGCATAAGGCTAAAATTGACCTTGAACAAGGTACAGTAAGTTTCAAAAGTAGCTCTAGCTCAGAAAATAGAGCATATAAAAATGAAGAACCATCTGTTTGTAATATTTCTTTGGGTCAGGAAGTGAAAACTTGTGTAGGGCTTGTGCGTACAGTTTCTTCGGGTCTCACTACAAAGCGACAAGAAGCGTCAAGAAGCGAAAAGAAGCGTCGTAATCATATTCCATTCGAAATATACATTCCTATATTAGATTTTTTTATGAATTCATAAATAAAATAAGTATTTCAAAGGATCAGGTTTGAATAGTTCCAGAGATATTGCATTTTCTGGTGTAAAATAAAAAATAAAAATCGTGTGCGTAACCGCGTTCGGTTGAGAAAAAGCGACAAGAAAATGTTGCGACTGACAAAGAGTAAATGTTAGACATAAGTCTTGTTTTTCTCGAATATAAGTCATATATATTTATGTCTCTCATATGCAATATGCATTAAGAGCATTGAAATGTGTAGAAGACAAACATGATGCAAGAAGAAAGGCAAACCGCACAAGCATTTTGAGTGGTGAAAAAGCGACATGAAGAAATTACGGTGCGATTTGAGTGCTAGAAAAGCCGACAAGAAGATTTTTCACAGTTGAAGCGATAACAAGAAGCGTCATGAAGTGTAAAGAACATATTCTGGTATGCATTTTATGCATAAAATCCGTAGAATACACATCATGGGGTACGAAAGCATGCAAACCGCCCGATAAATTGAGTTCTGAATAAGCGACACGAAACTTCTTGAGTCCATGAAAAAAGCGACAAGAAGGTTAAATGGCGACTACACAAAGATGAAGAACCATCAAAATCATTTAACCATTTTGTGCATTAAATCGCAAAGTAGATAATCAGCTGGTAAGAAAAAAATGAAAAAAAAAAAAACAAAAAAAAAAACGCACAATAACGTCGAGAGCTGAAACACGGTAGCTAAAAAGGCGACAAGAAAATTCAACGGGGCTATATGAGTCCTCAAAAGGCGACAATAACTTACAGGGCTACACAAAGAGGAACCCAAAGGAATAAATTTAATTGTGCCTTTCAGGCAGAAGAATGCGAAAAAGACAATCAGTCGGTAAGAAAATAGTCAAACCGACCAATAACCCCATCAGCTGAAAAAGCGACAAGAAGAAATAATGGGTTGATGTGAGTACTGTAAAAAGCGACAAGAAAATTTTGCATAGCAACCAAAATTAAACATGAATACGATATATTGTCGGTCCTCGTTAGAACGGCCTCCGCGATGCAGTTCTTATGAGTGCCCACAAACTATGGTTCTATGGAGAAAAAAATGTTGGATTTTATGTGTATACATTACTTGGACTTGTTGACGTGCTTTATGTAAAGTAACATGAGAAAACGAGAAGAAGAAATAACGGGGCGGGGCGAGTTCTGAAAAAAAGCGACAAGAAAATTTTGCGGGGCGAGCGAAAATTAAAGATGGATAATATAGTGTGTGTGTGTGTTCTTTTGAACGGTCTCCGCGAGACTTTGCTAATGAGTACCCACAAACTATAGTTCTTGGGAGAAAACAAAATAAGTTGGATTAATGAATATCCATTACACGGACTTGTCGTCGTGGTTTATGGTAAGTGACATGAAAAAGCGACAAGAAGAAATAACTGGACGAGGCGAGTACTGAAAAAAGCGACAAGAAAATTTTGTGGGGCGACCAAAAATTAAAGAATAAGTGTGCTCGTTTGAACGGTCCCCGCGAGACTGTGCTAATGAGTACCCACAAACTATAGTTCTGGGGAGAAAAAAAATAAGTTGAATTATGAAAATATCCATTACACGGACTTGTTGATGTGGTTTATGTAAAATGACATGAAAAAAAAAAAAAATGAGACAAAATGAGACTTATTGAATTTTGGAATTTTTTTTTTTTTTTTTTTTTTTAGATTTTTTTCTTAATCAAAAATAAAAGGAATTTAATTTGTTATTGAAATAAAAACCTATTTCGACTCCTCCTTGAGTCTCATCAGATGGTGGCCTTTGCAACTACCTACCATATTACAAAGACAGATGTCCCCATTATAGATTTTTATTTCATTTATTCTTTGAACCTACATTTAAAATCTAAGAACCCCACTTTTATAAAGTAAAACTGTGGTTTGCAGGGGTATACACAATTCTCCTTATTCCTGAGTTCTTCAACAAGAAAGGCTCAAAACTGAGTGACAGTAATTAACCAGCGCTTCAATTAAGGATACACGCCATCACTTAAACATCCCCAGCAAATTACCAACACTAATAGAAAAAAAAAAAACATAAAAAAAATAATAATAATAAATAAATAAATAAATTTACGACATTCAAGGGGAACAATGCCATACTATTAAATTAATATGTAGCTTTGGTAATATCTTGCGCATATATACGCTTTGTTCTATTTTATTAATATTCTATTTTCATTTTAATAACGATAAATGTTTTTCTTACTTTAAAACCTATGTGGATTGCATAAGGATACTTTTACTTGTTTTTTTGATAATCACCATTAAAGTTTAACATCATCATTATTCTAGTATCCACTCATGTAGACGTAGTGGGTGATTTAATAACCCGTTTTCTATCTACATAGAAAGCTTCTTATTGTCGTAGAGAAATCTACGATAGAGAAAAAGCGACAAGAAAATCCGAAGTGGATTTTACCTTCCCGAGAAGTATTATAAATGAGCAAAAAAAAATGGGTCTATTACTTATGAAAAATGCTTTTTTTTTCTCATAACTTATAACATAGATTGTGGGCACACGTTAGAAACGCCTCGCCGAGGCGGTTGTGTTGTAACGTGTACCCACAACCTATGCCTTTGAGCATAAATGAGGAAAATATTGTTAACCCCTACATACCCAGTTTTACAATATAAAAGTGGGGTTTAAGGTGGTCAAAATTATATAGGCGTGTTTTATTGCTGCTGAGTTTGAGGACAAGTATCTTTGTTAAGGAATCTTACAAGAACCCATAACATTTTTTTAGTACGAAAAATCACCGATAATTGCTGATATTCTTATCCGGTTCCTTTGTAGGATAGAAAAAGAAAGAAATATGAACAAATAAAGAAATATCTCGTGGGTAGTCATAATCGTCTTACCAAGAATTCTAACAGGTATTCACATGAAAAAGATAGAAAACATGTAGTGGGTCTCATTATAACTTACTCACACAGGATTCTAATACGTACCCTCAACAAATCCGGCCCTGCCCATTGGGACTTGAAGAAATACATGTACATGGGCTGCATGATGCTTTCAGGCACAGCTAAGCCTGCCCAGGCAAAGTGGTGCGAGTCGATCCGTCAATGCTTATAAACCCTATTGATTTCATTGGGCGATAGGGCTTGAGATGTCATTTCATCTCAATGTCGGGTAAAATCCCAAAAAATTGGAAGCAAAGTCTCCAAAATGACCTATGCAGTGTTGACGGGACGTTAAACCTCAAATCAATCAAACAAACAAAAACCCTCAACAAATCTTTTTTTTTTTTTTTTTAAAGAAAAAAATGAAATATCTCCAATAAGTGCACTTATTTGTTACTATATAAGAAAGAGAAGAAAGATAGGAAAGAAAGAACGAAAGAAAGAAATAAAGAAAATGAAAATAAAGAAAGGAAAAGAAAGAGAATTTGGCGGTGCTATGAAGGAATACACGCTTATTGATTTTATCAGTTTCATAGCCCGCAAGCCATTGAGTAATGCAACTTAAATTACTCAAACTGAGTGAAAGTAATTAACGATTTGGGCCGTGATATATTTTCTTGTCGCTTTTTCCTGGTAAGCGAACAACAGGCAGAAGGTGGAACTTTTCCATTAACTATAAGGGTCCGAAGTGGATTTTATTTTCCAGAGAAGTATTATAAATGAGCAAATTGAAACCATAATGATATGTGATCTTTGCATATGTCAGAAATCCAGAAAAAAATACGTGTGGAAATCGTCATTTTTTTCTTGACGCTTTCTTGTTTCTTGATACTTGACAGGCACCGAATTTGCATAATAAAGCCTTAAAAAAAAACAAAAAAAAAAACAAAAAAAAAACGAAAAACAGAATTATTCGTAAATCTTTGTTTGCTTATGTGTATGTATATATATAAATATCTTATGAAATTGTATCACATGTAGGCTAGTATCTAGTGAAACAAAAGTTAAAATCCCTTCATGACGCTTTTTCATCAGTCGATAGAGCTAGACGACAGGCCCTTAGTATGGATCTGATAAGCATTTATGGGCTTTTAAAGGAGCTTGTATGGACACAAAATTGCACATTTAAGTTTGCCAATGTCTGGTCTTATCTTATTACCAGAAAGATTAAATACAAGTGTTAAAATATGTTCTTGACGCTTTCTTGTCGCTTAATACTTGTCTAAGATTTTCAGAGTCGGGATTGCACAGTTGTTCGGAGCAAGCATTAAGGGCATCTAATGAACTTATGTTGACAAAATATACCAAGAAGCATTGAAAATGTTATAAAAGATCAAATCTGCCTTAGATGTATATATAAAATGTTTAAAAACGTTCTTGTCGCTTCGTGACGCTTCTTGTCGCTTCTTGACGCTTCTTGTCGCTTTATAGTGAGACCGGTTTCTTCTGTTGTGGTTGAACCACAGGCTGAATGCACTTTGCCAGTCAGGATTTCATTTTCTTCAAATTCTTCAACTTTAATTGATAGTGCAGTTCTTTTGGAACCTTCTGGTGGTCTTAACCAATCAGGCTTAGTGGGTGGAAAGTGTTTAACTAGTGCTGATAGCAATTCTTGTGCATACAGGGTGCTAAATCCATCAAATTATCCCGTCTTTTTGAAAGAAAATTTTGTTATTGCTACATCTCATTTGGTTGATGAGCACAGTATTACACAGGTCACAGACCATGACCTTCCTTCTGTAAATGTGCTGAATATGACTGATGAAAATGAATCTGAAACTCACTACCAAAACATTGCCAAAGATTTAGGCCTAAATTTAGATGATACTAATTTGTCTTGTGAACAAAAACAAAAACTTTATGCATTTTTAGGCCGAAACAGGGACATTTTTGCAAAGGACATGTCTGAATTAGGAAAAACACATTTACATAGTCATGTGATTCATACAGGCAATGCACGTCCCGTTAGTAAACCCCCTTATAGGCAAACCCCGAAAATGCGTGCTGAAACTGAACGGCTGACAGATGAAATGCTAAGAAATGGCTTGATTGAAGAATCAGATAGCCCATGGCATTCCCCTGTAGTGCTTGTTAGGAAACCAAATGGCGAATATAGATTTGCCATTGATTATAGGGAGCTAAATAAGGTAACAGAACCTATATCATTCCCTATCCCAAATATAAATGACGTTTTTGACACCCTGGCAGATGCTCAAGCAGAAATATTTAGTGTTTGCGACCTTCGGTCTGGGTTCAATCAAGTGCCACTCTGCCCCTCAACCGCAGAGAAGGCAAGCTTCATTACCCATCAAGGCATATTTACCCCAAATCGCCTCAGTTTTGGAATAATGAACGGGCCTGCATGCTTTCAAAATCTCATGTCTAAGGTCCTTAAGGGCCTAAATTGGAAGATTGCTCTAGTGTATATTGATGACATTTTGATTTTCAGCAAAAACTTTGATCAGCACTTGCACCATTTGGACCAAGTCTTTCAAAATTTGAGAGCTGCCAATCTAACAATGCATCCTGGGAAATGTAAATTTGCAGTAAAAGAAATAAAATATTTAGGCCATATTATAAGTAAAGAAGGCATAAAGGTAGACCCTGGAAAGTTCAGTGCAATAGAAACTTATCCTGTTCCAAAAACAGTCAAAAATGTTAGAGCTTTTGTCGGTATGGCACAATATTACAGAAGATACATTAAGGGATTTGCTACAATAGCTTTGCCACTAAATAAACTGTTAAGGAAAGATGTAAAATTTCAGTGGACAAGAGAATGTCAAGAAGCTTTTGACACTTTGAAAAGGGCATTAATAACTGCTCCAATGCTTTTGCTCAATTTGATAAGCCATTCATTTTAGCAGTAGATGCTTCTGATGAATCTATTGGTTACGTTTTAAGTCAGTTAGACTCAAATGACAGGGAACATCCTATTGCTTATGGAGGTAGAGCATTACGCAATGAAGAATTAAGGTGGCATATAACAGATAAAGAAGGACTTGCTCTAGTAGAGGCTGTAAGGCAGTTTAGGCCATATCTTGCTAATATGCCATTCACTGTATATACCGATAATGTTTCTGTAAAGTTCTTACAGCAGATCAAAGATTGTCAAGGTAGGCTAGGTAGATGGTCACTTTTATTACAAGGGTATAACTTTAAGATCATTCACAAAGCAACGAAAAATAACTCCAATGCAGATGGTCTCTCTAGACGTACTTATCCTCCCATGGATGGGGCAGAGACACCTGAACCAGATGAAAGTGCTTTTGGCTGTGCAGTGACATTTTGTTATCCAAATGACTCGAGTGATATAAAAGTGCAAAATGTAAATGCTGAGCCACAAAACAACAGCACAAACAGGGAAAAGCAATTTCCCAATCTGCAACATCTGCAGCAGAATTGTCCAGACTTTAAGGCCATTTATAGGTATAAGACCACAGGTGAGGTCCCTGATGATGAAAAGAAAGCAAAAACTTTGGTCGCAGAGGCCTCACAGTTTGAAATAGAAGATGGTCTTTTATACCACTTTTACACTCCAAGGACACGGGGTATTCCAAGAGAGGAACGGCTTGTAAAACAGCTAGCTATCCCAAAGATCATGCGTAATGACATTCTGAAGTCATACCATGATTCTTTAGCTGGTGGCGGGCACCAGGGTCATGAAAGGACCTTTGCTGCTATAAGACTCAAATACTATTGGCCTAAGATGTATGATGAAATACGGCAATACATCAGGTCATGTGAGCCTTGTCAGCAGGTCAAAAGACCAGTGCATGCTAAACCACCACCATTACAACCACTCCCAGTGGCCGACCTATTTGGAAGATGGCACATAGATATTTTTTTTTTTTTTTTTTTTGGTTTGGGTTTTACGGCCCTTTCAAGATTATTTCACTCATATCGAGCCGATCGTTAATCAGAGGTGGGCGAAAACCGGAGTACCCGGAGAAAAACCACCTGACCTTCCGTTGCAGAACTTGGCGTCTCACACGTGGCCCGAGCGAGGCTCGAACCTACGGCGGTGAGAGACCTAATGACTAAGAGTCAGCGGGCACATAGATATACTCAGTGGCTTACCCACAACCAAAGATAAGTTTAAGCACATACTTGTAGTAGTAGATTCTTATTCTAAATGGATGGAAGCTCACCCACTTAGGACCCAGGAGGCAACAGAAGTTGCAGCAGTTCTGTATAAAGAGGTAATTACTCGGTACGGAGCACCCAGGACATTGGTATCTGATAGGGGCCAAACTTTTATGTCCAATCTAACAAAAGCTTTATGTGAACTGTTTCAAATTACAAGGCATTACACTTCCTCCTATCACGCTCAAACGAATAGCTGTGTCGAAAGAGCAAATTCTGTAATATTACAAGGTTTTAGGCTTTATTGTAAAGGTAAACAAGATGATTGGCCAGAAATTCTGCCGTCCGTAATGATGGCTTACAGGATGACACCTTCAACTCAGTCGACTCAAGTGTCACCCTTCTTCCTACTGTTTGGCAGGGAAATGCATGTCCCAATCGATACAGCCCTCCTTCCTAAAGACAACCTCGCCCAGGATCATAAGATCCACCTTGCCAACATTCTAAAACAGCTTGAAGTGACCCGTAAAATTGCTACTGAAAACATTAAGGCAGCCCAAGCAAAATATAGGCATCAGTATGATAAAAGGTCCCAGGAGCCAAAATTTCAGCCAGCTGAGCGTGTGTGGCTCTATTGCACTAAGGTAGCCCCAGGTAAAGCTCCTAAGCTCCATAGAAAATGGACGGGTCCATACTACATTACACAGTCAGACCCAAACTTTACATATAAGATAAGGAACTGTGCAACAAACAAGGAGGTAAAGTCAATGATAAATGCAGTAAGGCTCAAGCCATACTTTGACCCTACTGATAGGCCCACAAACCCTCCAGCAGGTCTTGAAAATAGTGAGGATGAGTTAGATGCAGATGAAATAGGTGATGATAATGGTAATGTAGACAGAAATACAGGTACTGAGCAGTTAGTGCAAAATCAAGCCCATGTAGAGGCAAACAGAGATAGAAATAGTGTACAAAATCAAAGGCAGTCAAATGATGTTAGAGGTAGTACAAATAGAATACAGCAGAATACAAAAGCAGTAGAGAAAAATAGAAATGTTACAAAGAAACAGACAGAGTTAGTGCAAAATAAGTCAAATACAGTGCAGAATAGTACAAATAAACAAAGTAAGCAGCAATCAAATGTAGATATTGAGAAAAATGGTAGTCAGACTCAGAAGAAGTCAAATGTTAGAAATAATAATAGTAGACAGACTCAGGAGAAGTCAGAAACAACAGAACCTACAAAGGGTAAGAAAATACATGGTAAGAAAACACTGAATGAAAAGCAGTCAGTTCAGCCTGAAATTACACCTAAGGAGCTCAGACAGTCTGACTCACAGCCTGCAGGAAAGCCTGTACCTCTTCCTGGTACATCTCAAGAACCAGATGAGTCTGTGTCGAGACGTGAAAGAATGGAAGGTCAGGAAAGACAGGAGCCAGTCAATGGAAGGAAATTATTTCCTGTGGAAGATATTGACAAGCTCCTTTCCTCCAGGTGAAGCAATGGAACTCTGTACTACAGGGTAAAATGGAAGCAGCCAGGTTCAGGATCCACCTGGGAGTTTGCTTCTACCATTCCCGAAGTACTAATAAGAGAATTCCATGCTTCTAGGACAATGTCTGGTAAGAAAAGAAGGCGTCCCTTGAAGGGTAAACATAAGTTCTTTGAAAAGACTGAAAGTCAGCATGAACCCTCGGGTAAAGAGGCAGAAAACAAAGATGGTAAGTTGGATGATAATCCACAGGATGCTGAGAAACAGCAAAACAATGAGAACAAGGTAAACAGTGTATCGTCTGCATCAGCATGCAATGAAAGAGAAGAAAATCAGGAACAAAATGTAGATAATACTGGAAAACTAGTCTGGGTTAAACTTCTAAGTGGCAGATCATACTACATGATACAATTTGGCAATCAGGAACCTCAATATCAGCCTGTCAACATGGCTCATATGCATGCACGAGATTTTATTAGTAGCCTGATTGAAATGAGTAGAAAAGCCGATATTGAGCATAAGATCCAGTGTCTTAAAGAGAAAAATCAACAACGTCCCTTTGACCCACTCAAATCCCTTTTGTGTGGCAATATACATGAAATAAGAGCAGCCCAAGATGGAGCATGGCAATTTCTTTTCACATACGAAAGTCTTGATTTGGCACCAGAGTGGTCTCCCTTTAAATATATACCCCCTGGAACTATGAATCGGTTAATAGGTTTGCTTAAGGAAGATTATTACAGGGCACTTGGAAAAAGAGTAAGGTACTAAGGTTATACAATGGCGCAAACTGAAATTCCAGAACTTAAAGGTCTCAGTATATACAGAATTAAAATTTCAATGCAGTTGCCATCTTTCAGTAAATTTCAGTCTCAAATCATGTTAAGGCACAAAATTTTGTCTTTATACATTAACAGGCATGTTAATGTGTAAAGATGTTTATAGTGCTAGAGCATAATGTGAGACGTCGCATTATGTCATCCCTGCCTTAACATTATTTGACATAATGCAGGTTAAAATGATCATAATACTAATCTTGTTGTTCAAGTTGCAGACCTGATGATTCAATGGAGTGGAGCCATAGACCAGTTCAGCCCTGCAAATGTATGTGTCTACCCACTACCCACAGTCCACCACCAAGGACCAGTTAGGAGGACCACTGGACAATTCCATATTCATATTGATGTTAAAGGGACACTATTTCGTGATGTGCCAATTAAGAACTGTTATAATCATAAGGAAATCATAAGAAAAACAAAGAACTATGATGCAGACAACACATTTAATTTTTTAGCTCACCAGAGCCGAAGGCTCCGGGGGAGCTTATAGGATAGGCAGTTGTCCGGCGTCGTCGTCGTTGTCGTTGTCGTCGTCGTCGTCTGACGTCAACACTTTCAAACATCTTCTTCTCTGAAGCCACTGGACCGATTCAGCCCAAATTTTATCTGTAGCATCCTTGGGCAGGGGGATTGAAAGTTTGTGTTTTTTATGAAAAACGGCCCATTAGTTTGGTTGCTATGGCAACTTAGAGTTTCCATAGACTTATAATGGGGAAAATTGAAAAATGGCATTTACTGCCAAGTCATTGCAGATATTTGGACAAAACTTTTATAGAAATGTTTCTTGAGTAAAATTCTTTCAGCCATATGCTTTTATGCCAACCTGAGGGTCCCCCAGGTTGTGCCGGGGCCATGCCCCACCCCCTCCACTTCATAAAAGGCCATATAATTCAGAAACCATTCAGATCCCGACCCCTAAACCATATATATTCTTGTTCCTATTGATAAGACGCATTTAGTAACACCAACCTTGGGGTCCTCAGGGATGCGCCGAGGTCATGCCCCACCCCCTCCACTTAATAAAAGGCCCAATATCTCGGAAACCATTCAGATCCCCACCCCTAAACCATATATATTCTTGTTCCTTATGATAAGACCCATTCGGTGACATCAACCTGGGAGTCCCCTGGATGCGCCGGGGCCATGCCCCACCCCCTCCATTTCATAAAAGGCCCAATATCTCGTAAACCTTACAGATTCCCGCCCCTAAACCATATATATGCGTGCTTCTTATGATAAGACACATTCATTGACACCAACCTGGGGTCCTCAGAGATGGGCTGGGGCCTTGCCCCACCCCTCTACTTCACAAAAGGCCATATATCTCAGAAACTGTTCAGATCCCCACCCCTAAACCATATATATTCTTGTTCCTATTGATAAGACGCATTCAGTAACACCAACCTGGGGGTCGTCAGGAATGCGCACAGGTCAGGCCCCACCCCCTCAACTTTATAAAAGGCCCAATATCTCGGAAACCATTCAGATTCGCACCCCTAAACCATATATATTCTTGTTCCTTTTGATAAGACCCATTCAGTGACATCAACCTGGGAGTCCCCTGGATGCACCGGGGCCATGCCCCACCCCCTCCATTTGATAAAAGGCCCAATATCTCGGAAACCTTACAGATCCCCGCCCATAAACCATATATATGCTTGCTTCTTATGATAAGACACATTCATTGACACCAACCTGGGGGTCCTCAAAGACGCGCTGGGGCCTTGCCCCACCCCTCCACTTCAAAAAAGGCCATATATTTCAGAAACTGTTCAGATCCCCACCCCTAAACCATATATATTCTTGTTCATTATGATAAGACGCATTCAGTAACACCAACCTGGGGGTTCCCAGGGATATGCTGGGGCCATGCCCCACCCCCTCCATTTCATAATATCACAATATCTCGGAAACCCTACAGATGGCCACCCCTTAACCATATATAGTCTTGTTCCTTATGATAAGACACATTCATTGACACCAACCTGGGAGTCTCCCTGGGCCTTGCCCCACCCCTCCACTTCACATAAGGCCTTATATCTCAGAGAATGTTCTTAGCCCCACCCTAAACCATATATATTCATCTTTCTTATGATAAGACGCATTCAGTGACACCAGCTTGGGAGTCCCCGGGGCACGCCCAGGCCATGCCACACCGCTTTACTTCATTAAAAGCCATATATATCAGAAATAGTTCAGATCCCCACCCCTAAACCATATACTTGTTCCTTATGATAAGACTCGTTCAATCACACCAACCTGGAGGTCTCTTTGTGCTGAGGCAATGTGCCCCGCCCTTCCATTTCATAAAAGGCTTTATATTTCAGAAACCATTCAAATCCCCACCCCATAATCATATATGTTCTTGTTCCTTATTATTAGCACACCTACTGTAGCGGGGTCCGCAGGGGCCATTCCTATTTCATAAAAGGGCCTCAAATCTCTGAAACCGGTCAGATTCCCAGCACTGAACCATATATATACTTGGTCCTTATGATAAGACACATTTAGGGACAACAGTTTGGGCTTTCCTGGGATCAACAGGGCATGCCCCAACCCCTCAACTGTTAAAGAGGCCTTACAGATCCCCACTGCTAAACCATATATATTTTTGTTTCTTATGACAAGACGCATTTAGTGATACCAACCAGGGCTCCATTGGGTCCATGCCCCAACCCCTCTACTTCATAAAAGGCCTAACTTTTCAGATGCTGAGTCCACATGGGTGCTCATTTGGACATGGGGGTTCATTTGGTGGATTAAAATGATATCATGTTAAAATACATGGCTGCCATTGGGCAGGATGGGCAGTGCCCACCTGAGCTCTGGTGAGCATAGTGGCCCATGGGCCTCTTGTTTTTTCAATAAGCTCGAGCTTGTAAATAGTATTTTGCATGGTAAAAGGTGTTTTGTAAATAATCTGGTATTGTAAATAATGTGAAAGTGAAAAATGAAAAAAAAAAAAGAAAAAATGAAGAAGAAGAAGAGAAGAAGAAGAAAATATAAAAGTTATAGAGTAATATGCACATTAGTTTGGGGACAAACTAAATGGACCGTGGGGGAAAATGTCACCAGTCAAAATTTTAGGACATTTACATTTCCGAAATATTAATGAATAAATAAGTGTGATTGGGATTTCGATGTGGGATGAAAGTTGAAAGAAAGGTTTTATTTTTTTAGGTCATAGTAAGAGAGAATGGGTGAATAAGAAAAACAGAATTTCAGAAAAAAAAAGTTAATTTCATTTTAGTTTAAACTTCATAAATTTCATATTTTCCCAGGCTTTTGTTCATCAATGTTAATTTTTTGTAAAATGGGTCTAGAGGCATTGTTTTGACAAACAAACAAGTTAAGCACCATGGCTTGAGAAGTGTTTTAGCACCTATGAGCCAACAAAGCTAGTTTGAAATGCTTGAGCTGGGAGGTCATCAAGCAAAACAATAAGATTAATCAACTAAGGTAACACAAGTCACTCTTTGGGTTTCAAACTGGAACTTGGTAGACAACTTTATTGAAAAGTGATCAAATTATTGAAACAGTTGTCACTCTGAGATAGGTAACTTTTATTGTTCACAGGAAATTGCAATCTTTAAATAATTGTTTTGTTTTCCCAGGTGAAATTGTCTATAATCTTCAGAAAAAAAACTTTTAACACCCCTTTTGGGTCTGACTTTTGATTGGTCAAACTGATACTTCTAAAATATGAAACTATTGGTTGGATAATAGAAGCCTGTTCATTGGCTAATTTGAGATGGGGCTGATAAGCCCACACAAGCAGTTATAAGAGACAAGTTTTGGAAACTGAGAGACAGATACAATACAGAGAATACATAGTGAACGAAATTGAACTGTTAACTTGGTTTTGCATCGTAGACCCTGCACAGACTGTTTGACTCAAAGTTCTGTGTAGAGACTTACAAATCTTTGTTAAAACTTAGTAACGGACTTGTGTAAGAAGTGATTTGCAATATAAGGAAAATAGGAAAATTAAATAGCTAAGTAAGGGAGATAACTTTAGGAAATTTGCAAGACATTTGATTTAAGTGAATTGATGAACATTAAATTTTGGGAAAATTATATGCTGGTCGACATTACAACTGTGACAAATTGTGTTAGGAACTTGACATTTCAGGACTCGTTTAGGACTTGACATTTCATGTGAATTCTAAGGAAAATTGTGGTAAATTGAATAAAGACATTTAGGACATTCTAGTGAAAAATAGGACATTGAAATAAAGGAAAGTCGGCATCAATCGCGTTTAGTAAGTTTTGGAACTTTTAACTAAATTTTGATAGAAAAATATTTAAATATACAAATTTGGGGAAAAGTGAACTGTGTTGTGTTGACTCTAACCTACATCACATCAGACTTTGTGTCTGGTGTGATCATATGTCACCCAGGGTATTTGGGCTCGGAAACCCCTGGTCTTGTATGCTACCGTCTTGAGCTTAATTCCCCACTTTGCCAAGCGAGTGCGCACATACAAGGCCTGGGGCTAAAGAGAGGCAGGGACCGCAATTGTCACCCTGTCCATCTAGAACCAACCAACACCAAAACCCTTGTTTGTGACAGTGTGGTGTGAGAATATAAGTGGTACGACGACCTGACGTCCTCTCAACGCTTCAAGACAACAACCAGCCAACAACTAGATCTTTAGATGTAAACCAGCCAGTGCAACTGATGACCAGCTAACAGAACAGCTGCAACAGACACAGCTAAGTAAAACTGTCAGTATTTTCCTTGTTGTTTTATTACTTTGTTTGTCTTGTTTTAGGCTTAATTAGGATAAAAAAAATGGCTCTATACAAAAATAAGCTAAACTGGAGATGTTCAAAGAAATCGTGTAGTCTAATTTCTGTAGGAATTGACAGAAGTACATGCAGTGTAGCATTGTCAGCTCCTTTAGAGGGAAATTTTGTGCAAATTAATATAGGAATGCAAACAAGCAAAGCACTGATAGACACTGGAGCTCAAATTTCTTGTATTAGTGAGCATATTTACAGGCGCTCATTCAAAAATGTTGAAATTGTACCGAGCTCATTAGCTCATGTTGTGGGCGTATGTGGCGAGGTCCACCGAGTTTTAGGCCAGGTTACTTTACCATTTAGGCTTGATGGGATTGTTTTAGAACATACATTTCACTTGTTTGAAAAATTGCACCAGCCCATCATTCTGGGTATGGACTTTTTGAAGCAGCATAAGGCTAAAATTGACCTTGAACAAGGTACAGTAAGTTTCAAAAGTAGCTCTAGCTCAGAAAATAGAGCATATAAAAATGAAGAACCATCTGTTTGTAATATTTCTTTGGGTCAGGAAGTGAAAACTTGTGTAGGGCTTGTGCGTACAGTTTCTTCGGGTCTCACTACAAAGCGACAAGAAGCGTCAAGAAGCGAAAAGAAGCGTCGTAATCATATTCCATTCGAAATATACATTCCTATATTAGATTTTTTTATGAATTCATAAATAAAATAAGTATTTCAAAGGATCAGGTTTGAATAGTTCCAGAGATATTGCATTTTCTGGTGTAAAATAAAAAATAAAAATCGTGTGCGTAACCGCGTTCGGTTGAGAAAAAGCGACAAGAAAATGTTGCGACTGACAAAGAGTAAATGTTAGACATAAGTCTTGTTTTTCTCGAATATAAGTCATATATATTTATGTCTCTCATATGCAATATGCATTAAGAGCATTGAAATGTGTAGAAGACAAACATGATGCAAGAAGAAAGGCAAACCGCACAAGCATTTTGAGTGGTGAAAAAGCGACATGAAGAAATTACGGTGCGATTTGAGTGCTAGAAAAGCCGACAAGAAGATTTTTCACAGTTGAAGCGATAACAAGAAGCGTCATGAAGTGTAAAGAACATATTCTGGTATGCATTTTATGCATAAAATCCGTAGAATACACATCATGGGGTACGAAAGCATGCAAACCGCCCGATAAATTGAGTTCTGAATAAGCGACACGAAACTTCTTGAGTCCATGAAAAAAGCGACAAGAAGGTTAAATGGCGACTACACAAAGATGAAGAACCATCAAAATCATTTAACCATTTTGTGCATTAAATCGCAAAGTAGATAATCAGCTGGTAAGAAAAAAATGAAAAAAAAAAAAACAAAAAAAAAAACGCACAATAACGTCGAGAGCTGAAACACGGTAGCTAAAAAGGCGACAAGAAAATTCAACGGGGCTATATGAGTCCTCAAAAGGCGACAATAACTTACAGGGCTACACAAAGAGGAACCCAAAGGAATAAATTTAATTGTGCCTTTCAGGCAGAAGAATGCGAAAAAGACAATCAGTCGGTAAGAAAATAGTCAAACCGACCAATAACCCCATCAGCTGAAAAAGCGACAAGAAGAAATAATGGGTTGATGTGAGTACTGTAAAAAGCGACAAGAAAATTTTGCATAGCAACCAAAATTAAACATGAATACGATATATTGTCGGTCCTCGTTAGAACGGCCTCCGCGATGCAGTTCTTATGAGTGCCCACAAACTATGGTTCTATGGAGAAAAAAATGTTGGATTTTATGTGTATACATTACTTGGACTTGTTGACGTGCTTTATGTAAAGTAACATGAGAAAACGAGAAGAAGAAATAACGGGGCGGGGCGAGTTCTGAAAAAAAGCGACAAGAAAATTTTGCGGGGCGAGCGAAAATTAAAGATGGATAATATAGTGTGTGTGTGTGTTCTTTTGAACGGTCTCCGCGAGACTTTGCTAATGAGTACCCACAAACTATAGTTCTTGGGAGAAAACAAAATAAGTTGGATTAATGAATATCCATTACACGGACTTGTCGTCGTGGTTTATGGTAAGTGACATGAAAAAGCGACAAGAAGAAATAACTGGACGAGGCGAGTACTGAAAAAAGCGACAAGAAAATTTTGTGGGGCGACCAAAAATTAAAGAATAAGTGTGCTCGTTTGAACGGTCCCCGCGAGACTGTGCTAATGAGTACCCACAAACTATAGTTCTGGGGAGAAAAAAAATAAGTTGAATTATGAAAATATCCATTACACGGACTTGTTGATGTGGTTTATGTAAAATGACATGAAAAAAAAAAAAATGAGACAAAATGAGACTTATTGAATTTTGGAATTTTTTTTTTTTTTTTTTTTTTTAGATTTTTTTCTTAATCAAAAATAAAAGGAATTTAATTTGTTATTGAAATAAAAACCTATTTCGACTCCTCCTTGAGTCTCATCAGATGGTGGCCTTTGCAACTACCTACCATATTACAAAGACAGATGTCCCCATTATAGATTTTTATTTCATTTATTCTTTGAACCTACATTTAAAATCTAAGAACCCCACTTTTATAAAGTAAAACTGTGGTTTGCAGGGGTATACACAATTCTCCTTATTCCTGAGTTCTTCAACAAGAAAGGCTCAAAACTGAGTGACAGTAATTAACCAGCGCTTCAATTAAGGATACACGCCATCACTTAAACATCCCCAGCAAATTACCAACACTAATAGAAAAAAAAAAAACATAAAAAAAATAATAATAATAAATAAATAAATAAATTTACGACATTCAAGGGGAACAATGCCATACTATTAAATTAATATGTAGCTTTGGTAATATCTTGCGCATATATACGCTTTGTTCTATTTTATTAATATTCTATTTTCATTTTAATAACGATAAATGTTTTTCTTACTTTAAAACCTATGTGGATTGCATAAGGATACTTTTACTTGTTTTTTTGATAATCACCATTAAAGTTTAACATCATCATTATTCTAGTATCCACTCATGTAGACGTAGTGGGTGATTTAATAACCCGTTTTCTATCTACATAGAAAGCTTCTTATTGTCGTAGAGAAATCTACGATAGAGAAAAAGCGACAAGAAAATCCGAAGTGGATTTTACCTTCCCGAGAAGTATTATAAATGAGCAAAAAAAAATGGGTCTATTACTTATGAAAAATGCTTTTTTTTTCTCATAACTTATAACATAGATTGTGGGCACACGTTAGAAACGCCTCGCCGAGGCGGTTGTGTTGTAACGTGTACCCACAACCTATGCCTTTGAGCATAAATGAGGAAAATATTGTTAACCCCTACATACCCAGTTTTACAATATAAAAGTGGGGTTTAAGGTGGTCAAAATTATATAGGCGTGTTTTATTGCTGCTGAGTTTGAGGACAAGTATCTTTGTTAAGGAATCTTACAAGAACCCATAACATTTTTTTAGTACGAAAAATCACCGATAATTGCTGATATTCTTATCCGGTTCCTTTGTAGGATAGAAAAAGAAAGAAATATGAACAAATAAAGAAATATCTCGTGGGTAGTCATAATCGTCTTACCAAGAATTCTAACAGGTATTCACATGAAAAAGATAGAAAACATGTAGTGGGTCTCATTATAACTTACTCACACAGGATTCTAATACGTACCCTCAACAAATCCGGCCCTGCCCATTGGGACTTGAAGAAATACATGTACATGGGCTGCATGATGCTTTCAGGCACAGCTAAGCCTGCCCAGGCAAAGTGGTGCGAGTCGATCCGTCAATGCTTATAAACCCTATTGATTTCATTGGGCGATAGGGCTTGAGATGTCATTTCATCTCAATGTCGGGTAAAATCCCAAAAAATTGGAAGCAAAGTCTCCAAAATGACCTATGCAGTGTTGACGGGACGTTAAACCTCAAATCAATCAAACAAACAAAAACCCTCAACAAATCTTTTTTTTTTTTTTTTTAAAGAAAAAAATGAAATATCTCCAATAAGTGCACTTATTTGTTACTATATAAGAAAGAGAAGAAAGATAGGAAAGAAAGAACGAAAGAAAGAAATAAAGAAAATGAAAATAAAGAAAGGAAAAGAAAGAGAATTTGGCGGTGCTATGAAGGAATACACGCTTATTGATTTTATCAGTTTCATAGCCCGCAAGCCATTGAGTAATGCAACTTAAATTACTCAAACTGAGTGAAAGTAATTAACGATTTGGGCCGTGATATATTTTCTTGTCGCTTTTTCCTGGTAAGCGAACAACAGGCAGAAGGTGGAACTTTTCCATTAACTATAAGGGTCCGAAGTGGATTTTATTTTCCAGAGAAGTATTATAAATGAGCAAATTGAAACCATAATGATATGTGATCTTTGCATATGTCAGAAATCCAGAAAAAAATACGTGTGGAAATCGTCATTTTTTTCTTGACGCTTTCTTGTTTCTTGATACTTGACAGGCACCGAATTTGCATAATAAAGCCTTAAAAAAAAACAAAAAAAAAAACAAAAAAAAAAAAGAAAAACAGAATTATTCGTAAATCTTTGTTTGCTTATGTGTATGTATATATATAAATATCTTATGAAATTGTATCACATGTAGGCTAGTATCTAGTGAAACAAAAGTTAAAATCCCTTCATGACGCTTTTTCATCAGTCGATAGAGCTAGACGACAGGCCCTTAGTATGGATCTGATAAGCATTTATGGGCTTTTAAAGGAGCTTGTATGGACACAAAATTGCACATTTAAGTTTGCCAATGTCTGGTCTTATCTTATTACCAGAAAGATTAAATACAAGTGTTAAAATATGTTCTTGACGCTTTCTTGTCGCTTAATACTTGTCTAAGATTTTCAGAGTCGGGATTGCACAGTTGTTCGGAGCAAGCATTAAGGGCATCTAATGAACTTATGTTGACAAAATATACCAAGAAGCATTGAAAATGTTATAAAAGATCAAATCTGCCTTAGATGTATATATAAAATGTTTAAAAACGTTCTTGTCGCTTCGTGACGCTTCTTGTCGCTTCTTGACGCTTCTTGTCGCTTTATAGTGAGACCGGTTTCTTCTGTTGTGGTTGAACCACAGGCTGAATGCACTTTGCCAGTCAGGATTTCATTTTCTTCAAATTCTTCAACTTTAATTGATAGTGCAGTTCTTTTGGAACCTTCTGGTGGTCTTAACCAATCAGGCTTAGTGGGTGGAAAGTGTTTAACTAGTGCTGATAGCAATTCTTGTGCATACAGGGTGCTAAATCCATCAAATTATCCCGTCTTTTTGAAAGAAAATTTTGTTATTGCTACATCTCATTTGGTTGATGAGCACAGTATTACACAGGTCACAGACCATGACCTTCCTTCTGTAAATGTGCTGAATATGACTGATGAAAATGAATCTGAAACTCACTACCAAAACATTGCCAAAGATTTAGGCCTAAATTTAGATGATACTAATTTGTCTTGTGAACAAAAACAAAAACTTTATGCATTTTTAGGCCGAAACAGGGACATTTTTGCAAAGGACATGTCTGAATTAGGAAAAACACATTTACATAGTCATGTGATTCATACAGGCAATGCACGTCCCGTTAGTAAACCCCCTTATAGGCAAACCCCGAAAATGCGTGCTGAAACTGAACGGCTGACAGATGAAATGCTAAGAAATGGCTTGATTGAAGAATCAGATAGCCCATGGCATTCCCCTGTAGTGCTTGTTAGGAAACCAAATGGCGAATATAGATTTGCCATTGATTATAGGGAGCTAAATAAGGTAACAGAACCTATATCATTCCCTATCCCAAATATAAATGACGTTTTTGACACCCTGGCAGATGCTCAAGCAGAAATATTTAGTGTTTGCGACCTTCGGTCTGGGTTCAATCAAGTGCCACTCTGCCCCTCAACCGCAGAGAAGGCAAGCTTCATTACCCATCAAGGCATATTTACCCCAAATCGCCTCAGTTTTGGAATAATGAACGGGCCTGCATGCTTTCAAAATCTCATGTCTAAGGTCCTTAAGGGCCTAAATTGGAAGATTGCTCTAGTGTATATTGATGACATTTTGATTTTCAGCAAAAACTTTGATCAGCACTTGCACCATTTGGACCAAGTCTTTCAAAATTTGAGAGCTGCCAATCTAACAATGCATCCTGGGAAATGTAAATTTGCAGTAAAAGAAATAAAATATTTAGGCCATATTATAAGTAAAGAAGGCATAAAGGTAGACCCTGGAAAGTTCAGTGCAATAGAAACTTATCCTGTTCCAAAAACAGTCAAAAATGTTAGAGCTTTTGTCGGTATGGCACAATATTACAGAAGATACATTAAGGGATTTGCTACAATAGCTTTGCCACTAAATAAACTGTTAAGGAAAGATGTAAAATTTCAGTGGACAAGAGAATGTCAAGAAGCTTTTGACACTTTGAAAAGGGCATTAATAACTGCTCCAATGCTTTTGCTCAATTTGATAAGCCATTCATTTTAGCAGTAGATGCTTCTGATGAATCTATTGGTTACGTTTTAAGTCAGTTAGACTCAAATGACAGGGAACATCCTATTGCTTATGGAGGTAGAGCATTACGCAATGAAGAATTAAGGTGGCATATAACAGATAAAGAAGGACTTGCTCTAGTAGAGGCTGTAAGGCAGTTTAGGCCATATCTTGCTAATATGCCATTCACTGTATATACCGATAATGTTTCTGTAAAGTTCTTACAGCAGATCAAAGATTGTCAAGGTAGGCTAGGTAGATGGTCACTTTTATTACAAGGGTATAACTTTAAGATCATTCACAAAGCAACGAAAAATAACTCCAATGCAGATGGTCTCTCTAGACGTACTTATCCTCCCATGGATGGGGCAGAGACACCTGAACCAGATGAAAGTGCTTTTGGCTGTGCAGTGACATTTTGTTATCCAAATGACTCGAGTGATATAAAAGTGCAAAATGTAAATGCTGAGCCACAAAACAACAGCACAAACAGGGAAAAGCAATTTCCCAATCTGCAACATCTGCAGCAGAATTGTCCAGACTTTAAGGCCATTTATAGGTATAAGACCACAGGTGAGGTCCCTGATGATGAAAAGAAAGCAAAAACTTTGGTCGCAGAGGCCTCACAGTTTGAAATAGAAGATGGTCTTTTATACCACTTTTACACTCCAAGGACACGGGGTATTCCAAGAGAGGAACGGCTTGTAAAACAGCTAGCTATCCCAAAGATCATGCGTAATGACATTCTGAAGTCATACCATGATTCTTTAGCTGGTGGCGGGCACCAGGGTCATGAAAGGACCTTTGCTGCTATAAGACTCAAATACTATTGGCCTAAGATGTATGATGAAATACGGCAATACATCAGGTCATGTGAGCCTTGTCAGCAGGTCAAAAGACCAGTGCATGCTAAACCACCACCATTACAACCACTCCCAGTGGCCGACCTATTTGGAAGATGGCACATAGATATACTCAGTGGCTTACCCACAACCAAAGATAAGTTTAAGCACATACTTGTAGTAGTAGATTCTTATTCTAAATGGATGGAAGCTCACCCACTTAGGACCCAGGAGGCAACAGAAGTTGCAGCAGTTCTGTATAAAGAGGTAATTACTCGGTACGGAGCACCCAGGACATTGGTATCTGATAGGGGCCAAACTTTTATGTCCAATCTAACAAAAGCTTTATGTGAACTGTTTCAAATTACAAGGCATTACACTTCCTCCTATCACGCTCAAACGAATAGCTGTGTCGAAAGAGCAAATTCTGTAATATTACAAGGTTTTAGGCTTTATTGTAAAGGTAAACAAGATGATTGGCCAGAAATTCTGCCGTCCGTAATGATGGCTTACAGGATGACACCTTCAACTCAGTCGACTCAAGTGTCACCCTTCTTCCTACTGTTTGGCAGGGAAATGCATGTCCCAATCGATACAGCCCTCCTTCCTAAAGACAACCTCGCCCAGGATCATAAGATCCACCTTGCCAACATTCTAAAACAGCTTGAAGTGACCCGTAAAATTGCTACTGAAAACATTAAGGCAGCCCAAGCAAAATATAGGCATCAGTATGATAAAAGGTCCCAGGAGCCAAAATTTCAGCCAGCTGAGCGTGTGTGGCTCTATTGCACTAAGGTAGCCCCAGGTAAAGCTCCTAAGCTCCATAGAAAATGGACGGGTCCATACTACATTACACAGTCAGACCCAAACTTTACATATAAGATAAGGAACTGTGCAACAAACAAGGAGGTAAAGTCAATGATAAATGCAGTAAGGCTCAAGCCATACTTTGACCCTACTGATAGGCCCACAAACCCTCCAGCAGGTCTTGAAAATAGTGAGGATGAGTTAGATGCAGATGAAATAGGTGATGATAATGGTAATGTAGACAGAAATACAGGTACTGAGCAGTTAGTGCAAAATCAAGCCCATGTAGAGGCAAACAGAGATAGAAATAGTGTACAAAATCAAAGGCAGTCAAATGATGTTAGAGGTAGTACAAATAGAATACAGCAGAATACAAAAGCAGTAGAGAAAAATAGAAATGTTACAAAGAAACAGACAGAGTTAGTGCAAAATAAGTCAAATACAGTGCAGAATAGTACAAATAAACAAAGTAAGCAGCAATCAAATGTAGATATTGAGAAAAATGGTAGTCAGACTCAGAAGAAGTCAAATGTTAGAAATAATAATAGTAGACAGACTCAGGAGAAGTCAGAAACAACAGAACCTACAAAGGGTAAGAAAATACATGGTAAGAAAACACTGAATGAAAAGCAGTCAGTTCAGCCTGAAATTACACCTAAGGAGCTCAGACAGTCTGACTCACAGCCTGCAGGAAAGCCTGTACCTCTTCCTGGTACATCTCAAGAACCAGATGAGTCTGTGTCGAGACGTGAAAGAATGGAAGGTCAGGAAAGACAGGAGCCAGTCAATGGAAGGAAATTATTTCCTGTGGAAGATATTGACAAGCTCCTTTCCTCCAGGTGAAGCAATGGAACTCTGTACTACAGGGTAAAATGGAAGCAGCCAGGTTCAGGATCCACCTGGGAGTTTGCTTCTACCATTCCCGAAGTACTAATAAGAGAATTCCATGCTTCTAGGACAATGTCTGGTAAGAAAAGAAGGCGTCCCTTGAAGGGTAAACATAAGTTCTTTGAAAAGACTGAAAGTCAGCATGAACCCTCGGGTAAAGAGGCAGAAAACAAAGATGGTAAGTTGGATGATAATCCACAGGATGCTGAGAAACAGCAAAACAATGAGAACAAGGTAAACAGTGTATCGTCTGCATCAGCATGCAATGAAAGAGAAGAAAATCAGGAACAAAATGTAGATAATACTGGAAAACTAGTCTGGGTTAAACTTCTAAGTGGCAGATCATACTACATGATACAATTTGGCAATCAGGAACCTCAATATCAGCCTGTCAACATGGCTCATATGCATGCACGAGATTTTATTAGTAGCCTGATTGAAATGAGTAGAAAAGCCGATATTGAGCATAAGATCCAGTGTCTTAAAGAGAAAAATCAACAACGTCCCTTTGACCCACTCAAATCCCTTTTGTGTGGCAATATACATGAAATAAGAGCAGCCCAAGATGGAGCATGGCAATTTCTTTTCACATACGAAAGTCTTGATTTGGCACCAGAGTGGTCTCCCTTTAAATATATACCCCCTGGAACTATGAATCGGTTAATAGGTTTGCTTAAGGAAGATTATTACAGGGCACTTGGAAAAAGAGTAAGGTACTAAGGTTATACAATGGCGCAAACTGAAATTCCAGAACTTAAAGGTCTCAGTATATACAGAATTAAAATTTCAATGCAGTTGCCATCTTTCAGTAAATTTCAGTCTCAAATCATGTTAAGGCACAAAATTTTGTCTTTATACATTAACAGGCATGTTAATGTGTAAAGATGTTTATAGTGCTAGAGCATAATGTGAGACGTCGCATTATGTCATCCCTGCCTTAACATTATTTGACATAATGCAGGTTAAAATGATCATAATACTAATCTTGTTGTTCAAGTTGCAGACCTGATGATTCAATGGAGTGGAGCCATAGACCAGTTCAGCCCTGCAAATGTATGTGTCTACCCACTACCCACAGTCCACCACCAAGGACCAGTTAGGAGGACCACTGGACAATTCCATATTCATATTGATGTTAAAGGGACACTATTTCGTGATGTGCCAATTAAGAACTGTTATAATCATAAGGAAATCATAAGAAAAACAAAGAACTATGATGCAGACAACACATTTAATTTTTTAGCTCACCAGAGCCGAAGGCTCCGGGGGAGCTTATAGGATAGGCAGTTGTCCGGCGTCGTCGTCGTTGTCGTTGTCGTCGTCGTCGTCTGACGTCAACACTTTCAAACATCTTCTTCTCTGAAGCCACTGGACCGATTCAGCCCAAATTTTATCTGTAGCATCCTTGGGCAGGGGGATTGAAAGTTTGTGTTTTTTATGAAAAACGGCCCATTAGTTTGGTTGCTATGGCAACTTAGAGTTTCCATAGACTTATAATGGGGAAAATTGAAAAATGGCATTTACTGCCAAGTCATTGCAGATATTTGGACAAAACTTTTATAGAAATGTTTCTTGAGTAAAATTCTTTCAGCCATATGCTTTTATGCCAACCTGAGGGTCCCCCAGGTTGTGCCGGGGCCATGCCCCACCCCCTCCACTTCATAAAAGGCCATATAATTCAGAAACCATTCAGATCCCGACCCCTAAACCATATATATTCTTGTTCCTATTGATAAGACGCATTTAGTAACACCAACCTTGGGGTCCTCAGGGATGCGCCGAGGTCATGCCCCACCCCCTCCACTTAATAAAAGGCCCAATATCTCGGAAACCATTCAGATCCCCACCCCTAAACCATATATATTCTTGTTCCTTATGATAAGACCCATTCGGTGACATCAACCTGGGAGTCCCCTGGATGCGCCGGGGCCATGCCCCACCCCCTCCATTTCATAAAAGGCCCAATATCTCGTAAACCTTACAGATTCCCGCCCCTAAACCATATATATGCGTGCTTCTTATGATAAGACACATTCATTGACACCAACCTGGGGTCCTCAGAGATGGGCTGGGGCCTTGCCCCACCCCTCTACTTCACAAAAGGCCATATATCTCAGAAACTGTTCAGATCCCCACCCCTAAACCATATATATTCTTGTTCCTATTGATAAGACGCATTCAGTAACACCAACCTGGGGGTCGTCAGGAATGCGCACAGGTCAGGCCCCACCCCCTCAACTTTATAAAAGGCCCAATATCTCGGAAACCATTCAGATTCGCACCCCTAAACCATATATATTCTTGTTCCTTTTGATAAGACCCATTCAGTGACATCAACCTGGGAGTCCCCTGGATGCACCGGGGCCATGCCCCACCCCCTCCATTTGATAAAAGGCCCAATATCTCGGAAACCTTACAGATCCCCGCCCATAAACCATATATATGCTTGCTTCTTATGATAAGACACATTCATTGACACCAACCTGGGGGTCCTCAAAGACGCGCTGGGGCCTTGCCCCACCCCTCCACTTCAAAAAAGGCCATATATTTCAGAAACTGTTCAGATCCCCACCCCTAAACCATATATATTCTTGTTCATTATGATAAGACGCATTCAGTAACACCAACCTGGGGGTTCCCAGGGATATGCTGGGGCCATGCCCCACCCCCTCCATTTCATAATATCACAATATCTCGGAAACCCTACAGATGGCCACCCCTTAACCATATATAGTCTTGTTCCTTATGATAAGACACATTCATTGACACCAACCTGGGAGTCTCCCTGGGCCTTGCCCCACCCCTCCACTTCACATAAGGCCTTATATCTCAGAGAATGTTCTTAGCCCCACCCTAAACCATATATATTCATCTTTCTTATGATAAGACGCATTCAGTGACACCAGCTTGGGAGTCCCCGGGGCACGCCCAGGCCATGCCACACCGCTTTACTTCATTAAAAGCCATATATATCAGAAATAGTTCAGATCCCCACCCCTAAACCATATACTTGTTCCTTATGATAAGACTCGTTCAATCACACCAACCTGGAGGTCTCTTTGTGCTGAGGCAATGTGCCCCGCCCTTCCATTTCATAAAAGGCTTTATATTTCAGAAACCATTCAAATCCCCACCCCATAATCATATATGTTCTTGTTCCTTATTATTAGCACACCTACTGTAGCGGGGTCCGCAGGGGCCATTCCTATTTCATAAAAGGGCCTCAAATCTCTGAAACCGGTCAGATTCCCAGCACTGAACCATATATATACTTGGTCCTTATGATAAGACACATTTAGGGACAACAGTTTGGGCTTTCCTGGGATCAACAGGGCATGCCCCAACCCCTCAACTGTTAAAGAGGCCTTACAGATCCCCACTGCTAAACCATATATATTTTTGTTTCTTATGACAAGACGCATTTAGTGATACCAACCAGGGCTCCATTGGGTCCATGCCCCAACCCCTCTACTTCATAAAAGGCCTAACTTTTCAGATGCTGAGTCCACATGGGTGCTCATTTGGACATGGGGGTTCATTTGGTGGATTAAAATGATATCATGTTAAAATACATGGCTGCCATTGGGCAGGATGGGCAGTGCCCACCTGAGCTCTGGTGAGCATAGTGGCCCATGGGCCTCTTGTTTTTTCAATAAGCTCGAGCTTGTAAATAGTATTTTGCATGGTAAAAGGTGTTTTGTAAATAATCTGGTATTGTAAATAATGTGAAAGTGAAAAATGAAAAAAAAAAAAGAAAAAATGAAGAAGAAGAAGAGAAGAAGAAGAAAATATAAAAGTTATAGAGTAATATGCACATTAGTTTGGGGACAAACTAAATGGACCGTGGGGGAAAATGTCACCAGTCAAAATTTTAGGACATTTACATTTCCGAAATATTAATGAATAAATAAGTGTGATTGGGATTTCGATGTGGGATGAAAGTTGAAAGAAAGGTTTTATTTTTTTAGGTCATAGTAAGAGAGAATGGGTGAATAAGAAAAACAGAATTTCAGAAAAAAAAAGTTAATTTCATTTTAGTTTAAACTTCATAAATTTCATATTTTCCCAGGCTTTTGTTCATCAATGTTAATTTTTTGTAAAATGGGTCTAGAGGCATTGTTTTGACAAACAAACAAGTTAAGCACCATGGCTTGAGAAGTGTTTTAGCACCTATGAGCCAACAAAGCTAGTTTGAAATGCTTGAGCTGGGAGGTCATCAAGCAAAACAATAAGATTAATCAACTAAGGTAACACAAGTCACTCTTTGGGTTTCAAACTGGAACTTGGTAGACAACTTTATTGAAAAGTGATCAAATTATTGAAACAGTTGTCACTCTGAGATAGGTAACTTTTATTGTTCACAGGAAATTGCAATCTTTAAATAATTGTTTTGTTTTCCCAGGTGAAATTGTCTATAATCTTCAGAAAAAAAACTTTTAACACCCCTTTTGGGTCTGACTTTTGATTGGTCAAACTGATACTTCTAAAATATGAAACTATTGGTTGGATAATAGAAGCCTGTTCATTGGCTAATTTGAGATGGGGCTGATAAGCCCACACAAGCAGTTATAAGAGACAAGTTTTGGAAACTGAGAGACAGATACAATACAGAGAATACATAGTGAACGAAATTGAACTGTTAACTTGGTTTTGCATCGTAGACCCTACACAGACTGTTTGACTCAAAGTTCTGTGTAGAGACTTACAAATCTTTGTTAAAACTTAGTAACGGACTTGTGTAAGAAGTGATTTGCAATATAAGGAAAATAGGAAAATTAAATAGCTAAGTAAGGGAGATAACTTTAGGAAATTTGCAAGACATTTGATTTAAGTGAATTGATGAACATTAAATTTTGGGAAAATTATATGCTGGTCGACATTACAACTGTGACAAATTGTGTTAGGAACTTGACATTTCAGGACTCGTTTAGGACTTGACATTTCATGTGAATTCTAAGGAAAATTGTGGAAAATTGAATAAAGACATTTAGGACATTCTAGTGAAAAATAGGACATTGAAATAAAGGAAAGTCGGCATCAATCGCGTTTAGTAAGTTTTGGAACTTTTAACTAAATTTTGATAGAAAAATATTTAAATATACAAATTTGGGGAAAAGTGAACTGTGTTGTGTTGACTCTAACCTACATCACATCAGACTTTGTGTCTGGTGTGATCATATGTCACCCAGGGTATTTGGGCTCGGAAACCCCTGGTCTTGTATGCTACCGTCTTGAGCTTAATTCCCCACTTTGCCAAGCGAGTGCGCACATACAAGGCCTGGGGCTAAAGAGAGGCAGGGACCGCAATTGTCACCCTGTCCATCTAGAACCAACCAACACCAAAACCCTTGTTTGTGACACAGTTCTAATGAGTACCCATAACCTGTTCATGGCTCTAACATGGCTATTGGCTGTTGACTAGTTTTTCTTTTTTATTTCTGCTTCAAACATTATTAAGTGGGAACTTATTAGAATCGCCTCATTGAGACAGCTCTAATAAGCATCCACAACCTGCTCATAACTTTAAACTGGCAATTATCACATATATTTTTTTTTTATTTCGGCTTCTGAAAAAGGAAGTGGGAATTTGAAAGAACCGCCTCATTGAGTCAGTTCTAACGAGTACCCACAACCTGTTTTGAACCATCTGCTGGTAATTTTAGAAGTCAAATTTTCAAATTTTCAAACAATATGGAACCTAATCAGACTGCTCCTCTTGGAGAAGTCCGATCAGGGTCCACACTGATTGACTATAT
Source organism: Lucinisca nassula (assembly GCA_963580285.1). Classification (NCBI taxonomy): domain Eukaryota; kingdom Metazoa; phylum Mollusca; class Bivalvia; order Lucinida; family Lucinidae; genus Lucinisca; species Lucinisca nassula. The sequence continues at coordinate 341,206 of CAUZLF010000490.1, read as the reverse complement.
GCATAAATATGTTTGAAGATAAATACTTGACCCCTGTGACTACTTCAACTCAAACAAGGGCATCAAAACTAAACAACAGTCAATATCGTAGGTACCAGGCCTATAGTGATGCCCTGAAGAATTCTTTCTTCCCTAGAACTATTCCTCAGTGGAATAGTCTTCCCTCCTCTGTGGTAAATGCCAAAACTGCAGAGGAGTTCAAAGCCCGCATGGTGTAGATTGGGATCCAGAGGTGTGCGTTTTAGTACACCTCTGAAAGCAGATTGTAAATAGTTTTAAGAACTCATCCAGTGGGTGTGTTTGTTTTTTTTTTTTTTTTTTTTTTTTGCGCACCACCCAACTGAGGTAATGGCCAAGTTTGACCGACTCAGTATATGAAGATAGATAGATAGAAAATATGTTTTGAAAAGTTTACCAGAAGAGCAGCAGACAACATAAACAAATGACAATTTCAGATGCAGTTTTTCATTATCCTGCTGAATAATTAACCCATAAGATGTCAATCACAGCAATTTTGTCTGCTTTGTCGTCTGCTTGTAACTTTGAAAGTCAATTTTGCAAACAATGTGGGACCTGATCAGACTGATTAGAGTCCACACAAATTACTTCACATATTGCATTCATTTAAAATTCGCAAACTGAATGACAGTGTAGATCCAGATCTGGATTTACATTGTTTCATGTTTAGCAGAGTAAGGATTAATTAAATGACAGGGATCCTACAGACATTGTCTATTCCCACATAAGGGGCCAATAAACATCTAATAGTAAATGTTGTTGCGTTTTATTTCTCATTTCCACATTTAACCCATATATGCCAAGCGCCCATTTGTGGGACAGCGGTAAAAAGTTTAGACTCAGATCGGATGCCCCGTCAACACTATTTATGTCATTTTGAAATGGACCACTCCAAACTTATAAAGTAGAAGATTCCACTGTCATATATGGGTTAAAGAAAGGTAATATCGAATATCACAAGCTTGGGCACATACATGTAACTTAATACAACTTAATACTGTAGAAATTTATGCGTGGACAGTGAAGAATCAGATCACGGTGTTTTTTTTTTTTTTTGTTTGTTTGTTTTACTTGAGATCTAACGTCCCTGTCAACACTATGTCATTTTGGAGACGCTGCTTCCAATTTTATGGGGCTATTACCAGACATTCAGATGAAATGACACTTTACCTGGGCATGCTTAGTCCTTCTATATTTACATTAGAAAATTTGGCTCTGAAAATATTTTAGATATTCTAGAAAACAGATACACAGTTTCAACCAATGTGGAGAAATCCTGAACTCAAAAGAAATATAGAAAAGATGGTTGATAAAATATAGAATCATTACAAAAACACACCTGTTCAAATACTTTGTAAAGTTTACCCACGAAAAAAAAAAGAATGTTTTCAGATAAAACAAAAGATATTTGTCTTATTTCTGCACAAAATATAGATTGTGGGTACTCGACAGAACCGCCTCATTAAGGGGGTTGTAACGAGTACCCACAATCTATGTTTTTAAGCAGAAATATGAAAAAAATTGGTTTATCAACGTAAAACCCAGTTTTAAAAGTGGGGTTTGAGGGGTCAGGATTATAAAGGCATTTTCTTTTGTAATGGGATATGAACTTTTATTACAGTGTGTAGGTATTGTGGGTTTTATATCTCCTGAATTCATCACCTGAAATGAACACCCCTAAATTCCACTTTATATAGAGAAATTTGGGGTTTACGGGGGTATACATTACTTTTTCTTATTTCTGTTCCACGAGATATGTTGTGGGTACTCATTAGAACCGGTTCAAACGAGTACCTACAACCTATGTTCGCAGTATAAATAAGAAAAATATCACTGATTTTCACCAGAAAAGTAGCCATTTTGAAGATATAAAAGATTGTACTATGACGCACTGATGTGTTATCGTAATGTGTCAGAATTTTGTTTTCAAGCACAGTAAATCAGATTCTGTATACACCGGGTAAACTGATTCAATATGCCCTTCGTTGTAATAAAACACCAGAGTAATATTACTCAAGGCAATTTATTAATAAGATGTTAATATGCAGCACATGTCCCATGTTAGTTTAACAATAAACACTTAACGGTACACTTACCTGTTGATTTAACAGGATTAACAAATAAGACGCCAATCACAACAATTATCGTCTGCTTTGTCGTCTGCTGTTAACTTTGACATTCATTTTTGCAAACAATGTGGACCCAGATCAGACTGCTCCTCCAGGAGCTGTATGATCAGGGTCCACTCTGTTTTGCCTGCAAGAAGGTGCAGCAGACAACATAAAGAGACAACATTTTTAGCTCACCAGAGCCGAAGGCTCCGGGGGAGCTTATAGGATAGGCATTTGTCCGTCGTCGTCGGCGTCTGCGTCGTCGTCAACACTTTCAAACGACATCTCCTCTGAAGCCACTGGGCGGATTGAGTCCAAATTTCATCTGTAGCATCCTTGGGCTGGGGGGTTGAAAGTTTGTGTTTTTTATGAAAATTGGCCCATTAGTTTGGTTGCTATAGCAACTTAGAGCTCCCATAGACTTATAATGGGGAAAATTGAAAAATGGCATTAACTGCCAAGTCTTTGCAGATATTGGAACAAAACTTTCATAGAAATGTTCCTTAAGCAATCTAGTATCTACCATATGATTTTAGGCCTACTGCTCAATTTTAATGGTTGCCATGGAAACCAAAATGCAAAAAATAGAAAAAAAAATACTTAAAAAATCATCTCCTCAGAAACCGTATGCTCTATGAGGCTGAAAGTTTATGGAAATATTCACCATATTTGCCTTTACAGGTTTTGTGTTTTTTATGAACTTCGGCTCTTTAGTTTGGTTGCTATGGCAACTTAGATTTTCCATAGACTTATAATGGGGAAAATTGAAAAATGGCATTAACTACAAAGCCTTTGCAGATATTTTGACAAAACTTTCATAGAAATGTTCCTTTAGTAAACTTCTCTCAGCCATATGCTGTTATGTCAGCCTGGGGGTCCAGTAGGTTGTGCCGGGGCCATGCCCCGCCCCCAGTACTTCATAAAATGACTTATATCTCAGAAACCTTACAGATCCCCACCCCTAAACCATATATATTCTTGTTCCTATTGATAAGACGCATTCAGTGACACCAACCTGGAGGTCCTCCGGGATGTGCCGAGGCCATGCCCAACCCCCTCCACTTCATAAAAGGCCCAATATCTCGGAAACCATTCAGATCCCCACCCCTGAACCCTATATACTCTTGTTCCTTATGATAAGACGCATTCAGTGACATCAAACTGGGGGTCCCCCGGGATGCGCCGGGGCCATGTCCCGCCCCTCCATTTCATAAAAGGCCCAATATCTCGGAAACCTTACAGATCCCCACCCCTAAACCATATATATTCTTGCTCCTTATGATAAGACGCATTCATTAACCCCAAATTGGGGGTCTTCCGGGGTGCGCCGGAGCCATGCCCCACCCCTTCACTTCACAAAAGGCCATATATCTCAGAAACTGTTCAGATCCCCACCCCTAAACCATATATGTTCTTGTTCATTATGATGAGACACATTCAGTGACACCAACCTGGGGGTCCCCAGGGATGTGCTGGGGCCATGCCCCACCCCCTCCATTTCATAATATCACAATATCTCGGAAACCTTACTGATCCCCACCCCTAAACCATATATATTCTTGTACCTTATGATAAGACACTTTCATTGACACCAACCTGGGGGTCTCCCTGGGCCTTGCCCCACCCCTGCACTTCACAAAAGGCCTTATATCTCAGAAACTGTTCAGAGCCCCACCCCTAAACCGTATATATTCATCTTCCTTATGATAAGGCACATTCATTGACACCAGCTTGTGAGTCCCCGGGGCATGCCCGGGCCTTGCTCCACGGCTTGACTTCATTAAAAGCCACATATCTCAGAAATAGTTCAGATCCCCACCCCTAAACCATATATATTCTTGTTCCTTATGATAAGACTCATTCAGTCACACCAACTTGGGAGTCTCTTTGTGCTGAGGCAATGTGCCCCGCCCTTCCACTTCATAAAAGGCCATATATTTCAGAAACCATTAAATCCCACCCCATATTCATATATGTTCTTGTTCCTTATTATTAGCACACCTACTGTAGGGGTGTCCGCAGGGGCCAGTCCTCTCCTTTCCACTTCATGAAAGGATATCTTGGAAACCGTTCAGATTCCCACCCCTAAACCATATATATACTTGGTCCTTATGATGAGACACATTTAGGGACAACAATCTTGGGCTTTCCTGGGAACGACAGGGCATGCTCCAACCCCTCCACTTATATCTCCAGCCATGCAGATCCCCACTGCTAAACCATATATATTCTTGTTCTTTGTGATGAGACACATTTAGTGATACCAACCAGGGCTCCATTGGGTCCATGCCCTACCCCCTCTACTTCATAAAAGGCCTAATGTTTCATATACTGAGTCCACATGGATGCTCATTTGGATATGGGGGTTCATTTGGCAGATTAAAATGATATCATGTTAAAATACATGGCTGCAATTTGGCAGTGCCCACCTGAGCTCTGGTGAGCATAGTGGCCCATGGGCCTCTTGTTTTAAACATTTCTTGGCATCTTAAGAGTTAATTCATGACATTCATCAATGCCAACTATTGTTTTAAGTTTAGGGCCCCCTCAAGATGATTTCACTTATTTCTAGGCGATTCATTTTGTTAACAAGTGAACACCCCATAAACTCCACTTTATATGCAGAAAACTGGGCTTTAGAGAGGATTATACTGTTTTTATTTCTGCTCCAAGACATGTGGGTTTTCCTGAGGCAGTTCTAACAAGCACCCACAACCTGTATGTCATACAGATGTTTTATTTTAATTGTTAATTAGAGGTGGACGAAAACTGGAGTAACCGGAAAAATGCTTGATCTATTATAGAGAAATAGAAAGATAACAAACTAGAATGATGTGTAAATGTATTTAAAAGAAAGCAAAGTAAAAGGAATTCGCTTTATAAAAAACATGCGCATGAAATACAAAATCAACTGATTTTTTTTTTAAAAATGATTTGTATTTCATCTTGTAAAATTTCTGAAAGGTTTCGCATTCTTGCTCCAAAACATTTTTAGATATTTTTTATCTGTTATTAAGATAATCTTTTATTAAGACCACATCTGGTCAGCCAAAAATGTGATCTTAATATAGCAAATTAGATGTACATTTAATAAATTACTCATTTGATAGTAGAAACCATGCATATCTTAATTTTCAGTTATGAAATTATATGCAAATCAAATCTCAGATAAGAGTTTGATGACAGGACAAAGGATTAGTTAACTCCATGTTAACTCCCTAGTGAACTATAGTTAACTAGGGAGTGAACTTGTAGTCAACTCTAGGGTCCAAATGTAGTCTGAATGTAGTCAACTCCTAGTTAACTTGGTGTAAAGATTCGTCTGAATGGTACTGTATCTATCTATCTGTTGATACTGCGTCGGTCACATTTGACCATTACCGCAGGTGTATATTACATACACTCCTGGTTTTGCAGGATGAAAGCCTACACAGCAATCCTGTAATTACGGTAGGGATCTTTAACCTGCACAGGGGATGGTTCTCCCTGCACAGGGGGCCTCCAGTTTACGTCCCGATCCGAAGGACGGTGCACTTTATGACATTCATCCCTGCAATGACGCCAATGGAGCGTGTTCGGATACCGAAATTTTATCGCCGCTGCCGGGGATCAAACCCTGGACCTCTAGCACCAGAGGCAAGTGCACTAACCACTGAGCTATTACGCTCCACTGAATTTTTATGTCCGCGGTAGCGATAGCGGGGACATATTGTTTTTGCCCTGTCTGTTTGTTTGTATGTTGGTTTGTACGTGGACAACTTTAACGTTGGCCATAACTTTAGAACCTTTTGAGATAGAGCTTTCATATTTGGCCTGAAGGTTCCTTGTGACAAGACCTTCACATTCATGCAAAAAAATTTGACCTGTGACCTTGACCTTTGACCTACATAAAAGAAAAAAATAACATTGGTCATAACTTTGAACCACTTGAGATACAGCCTTCATATTTAGCAGGTATGTTCCTTGTGACAAAAGCTTTACATTCATGCAAAACATTTTGACCTGTGACCTTGACCTTTGACCTACTTAAAATAAAAAAAAAAATAACATTTTGGTCATATCTTTTGAACGGTTTGAGATAGAGCCTCCATATTTTGTATGTAGGTTCCTTGTGACAAAAGCTTTACATTCACACAAAAAATTTGACCTGTGACCTTGACCTTTGACCTACATAAAAGAAAAAGTTAACATTTGTCATGACTTTTGAACCGTTTGAGATACAGCCTTCATATTTGGCATGTAAATAAAAAATAACAGTTTGGTCATATCTTTTGAACTGTTTAAGATAGAGCCTTCATATTTTGCATGAAGGTTCCTTGTGACAAAAGCTTTACATTCACACAAAAATTTTGACCTGTGACCTTGACCTTTGACATACATAAAAGAAAAAGTTAACATTTGTCATAACTTTTTAACCGTTTGAGATACAGCCTTCATATTTAGCATGTAGGTTCCTTGTGACAAATGCTTTACATTCATGCAAAAATTTTGACCTGTGACCTTGACCTTTGACAAACTTAAAAAATAAACATTTTTGGTCATAACTTTCGAACCGTTTGGGATAGAGCTTTCATATTTGGCATGTAGGTTCCCTGTGATTAGAGCTTTTCATTCATGCAAAATGTTTGGACCTTGACCTTTGACCTACTTAAAAGAAAAAATAAAATTGTTCATATTTTTTAACTGTTTAAGATAGAGCCTTGATATTTGCCATGTAGGTTCCTTGTGACAAGAGCTTTACATTCATGCAAATTTTTTTGACCTTTAAAGAAAAAATATTATTGTTCATAACTTTTGAACCCTTTTAAGATAGAGCTTTCATATTTGGCATGTAAGTTCCTTGTGTCATGGGCTTCCCACACAAACAAAAATCTTGAACTGTGAGCAACTTTGAATAAAAAATGACCATGCCCGGGGACATGTTCGTGTTTCACAAACACATCTTGTTTTATCTGAAACCAGAAGGCCCAGGCTTACGATATTTGATATTAAGCTTCATGTAGTTGACCTCTACCAAGATTGATTAAATTATAGCCCTGAGGCCAAAAATTGTCCCGCCCAAGGACCCACATGTAAATCTCTTAGCTCAGGTGAGCGATATAGGACCATCATGGTCCTCTTGTTGCATGTTGCGGGGACCCTGGCACATAATACTCAGTTGAGGGTGTTTCCGTGTATGCAGTATGCACTATGCAGAGATAATCTCTTCAAATAGCATGCACCCTCAACTGAGTATAAGGCAGAGATAATCTCTTCAAACAGCATACACCCTCAACTCAGTATACGGCAGAGATAATCTCATCAAACAGCATACACCCTCAACTGAGGATACGGCACAGATAATCCCTTCAAAAAACATACACCCTCAACTTAGTATACGGCAGAGATAATCTCTTCTAACAGCATTCACCCTCAACTGAGTATACGGCAGAGATAATCTCTTCAAACAGCATACACGCTCAACTCAGTATATGGCAGAGATAATCTCTTCAAACAGCAAACACGCTCAACTCAGTATACAGGGACTTTTACCCGACATTGAGATGAAGCCAGTAGGGTTTATAAGCATGTACGGGCCGACTCGCATCGCTTTGCCTGGGCATGCACAGGTCCTCTTAAGCGGTTTACCAGTACTCGTGTGCGGGTCGGTTTCAGCTCTGCGTGGAAGCATCATGCAGCCCATATATTTCTTCAAGCCCCTATGGGCGGGGGCCCTACCAGGGATGGAGAGGTCTTTTAGGATGGTAGGTAGATACATAATGATTGTAATTAGATGAACATTCTGAGGAACAAATTCTTCCTGATTTCTCTAAGAGCTAAATACTCGGAATAAAATTCTTTCCTTCAGTCCTGATAAAATATTTTTAGTAGGCAGGCTTCTTAAGGGTTGGTAGAGAGAAGGGACAAACAAACTACATTGTAGTTTGTTTGTCCCTTCTCTCTACCAACCTTTACGAAGTTAGTCTTCATGTACTATTTTATTTCATTCCGTAGGCATCTGGTGGTTCTGTGTGTCGGTACTACAAATCAAGTGGAGGGTGTTGGTATGGCGACAACTGTCGATTCATCCATGATTCTAACCAAAACAATTCAGCTTTCCAACCAAGACAAGCAGGACAAAGATGTAGATTCTACTTGTAAGTTTTCTCATATCTTTCAATAAGACTGGCACGATACATCGTATAATCGATTAATCGATCGATAAATTCTGCAAAAATGATTATCATTTCTGATTTACTTTTAATCGATTATTTGATAGGTACAATTTACTACCCAAAGTTATGCCTAAAATACCGGGATGAGTGGCAAACAGTGCAGACCCTGATGAGATGCTGCATTCTGCGGCGTCTCATCTGGGTCTACACTGTTTGCTCAGGCCTGTCTGTACATATACATATGGTAATGGGCAACATATGGTAAGAGTCATGCTCAGACAGAAAGCCAGACAGGTAAAATTTTGACAAAAACCTTAGCGATTACTAATCGATTATCGATCGCAATGACATGATTGATAATCGATGATCTTTTCAGCTCCGATTAGCCAGCCCTATCTTTCAACCATAAGGTGCATGTAGGTATTTTGTGATACTGGAAGGATAAATTTTGCGCTTTGCACATTCTCCATAAAAACCAGTGTTGTGGGTATTTATAAGAACCATCTCACTGAGGCAGTTCAAATGATTACCCACAAAGTAGGTTTACATGATGGAGAAATAAAGAAAATTAACCTTCATTTATCTACACTGGCCCAGGGTCACATGAGATGCCAGGTTTTGCAATCAAAGGTCAGATCACTGGAGGTTTTTCTCTGGGTATGCTGGTTTTCTTCAACCTCTGATTAATGATCAGCTTGAAATAAGTGAAATAATCTTGAACGGGTCGTACCCCACCCCCCATTCTCAAAATACTCATATGATTCTAAGTATTGGGAAAGACAGGCCTTCGCAAACAATGCAGACTCAGATCAGACTGCACCTGATCAGGGTCTACACTGTTTGCCATTCTGTCCTCACCTTTTGTACTCATTGCTGGATCGTGAAACAAATTTAAAATCTTTTGGAGAATTACAGCAAGTCCGAATTTTCAGGAGTTTTGCAGTACCCACCTTATCTGTTGCTAGGCATAGCTTCAGGTAATTTTTTTATTATTTATTCTTTTATTTCAGAAATTACATCGTACAAGCATCTACAACTTTACATACCTTATACAATACATACTTTATACAATAATGTAACAAATCTATAATTTGTACAAGTTAAACGTTTAACTAAAGGAATCAATCAAGGCATTTGGGATTTTGAAACGTAATTTTGTTTTACTGATTTTCAGTGGTATGCTTTTACAATACAATTTCGGAAACATTTTTGAAAAAAAAAAAAAAAAAAGAGAGGAAAAAATATACAAAAAAAGAAAACAATGGAAAAAAAAAAGGTAATTGTTGCCGCAATCATTTTCAATTTCGGGCTTATTTTTCAGGGAAAACCACGCTAGACATTTCATGTGAATCCTCTGCTGATAGATGATTCACATATATCATTACGAAAACATGCCGATACAAATACATTTATATTGAAAATTTTGACAACAAAAAATGAAATTTTTCAGATAAAATATTGTGATATTTTTAGTCTGCACAAAACATGGGCGGTTCTAAGGAGTACCCACAATTTATGTTTTTGAGCACGAATAAGAAAATAATGTTTACCCTGTAAACCCCAGTTTTACTGTATAAAAGTGGGGTTTAAGGGGGTCAAAATTATATAGGCATGTTTTCATGATGCAAGCCTATTTTTGCTGTAGAATTTTGAAAGAAAATTATTAGTTATTTTGATTTTTTGACTGGGAACATTGGATCATGGAGCAATATTAGCCTGAGCCATTCAGGGCTTCAGTTAGGCGGACATACAGCGTATATTACGTCCTGAAATTGTTTCCAGACGCCAAAATTAAACATCAAAGGCGTCCACTCCCGAAAATTTCTCTGTACGGCCAAAAATCTTTACCGAGACGTATAAACCCACCCACTTATAGCGGTTTGTAAAAAGTTTGCTTCGCCTTCTTTCAGTGTTTATTGAGTACTAAGGAAGTCCCATTTTCTGCCTGCGCGGTATTGTATTGACAGTCAGAATCACGCGCGTCGGCACACCTTTGATCGTCTGCGATGTGTGAAAAACCTGTTGAGGTTATTGCTGGGTGTTTGCATATTAGTAGATTATCTCATTGATGATAAGTGTTTTTTAATCCTGCAACTTCGTTGATGTTTAAATTAAAGCGGGTCGTAATTTAGGTGTTCGGTAGTGAGATTATCATTAGCGATTCAAAGATAGATACGCATTTTTTTTCTTGAGTAAATAGCAGGTGTTCACTAGGTGAAATGACGAAAATGTTTGATTTTGGCGCCTCAAAAATACGTAAAACGCCGGATGTGACCAGGCTGGTTCGTCAGGGTCCGAGCTGCAGTCTGATCTGTCTGTTAGCCAAAAAGCAAAAAAAAAAAAAAAAACTACCGCTGACTCGTCTTGACCAAAGTTGAACTTGTTTCTGCCTGTTTGTCTGAAACAGTTCTGAGTGAAGACTCGAAGCTTATGTTTTGCAAAGTTTGGCAAAAATCTTTTGCGAAAGAAGTTTTCTTTATTTCTTTTTAATCCAGATATGACAATGGGTGTCCGGTTTGTTTTATTTGTATTTATGTTCTACAAACAGTGTTACTGTGTAGACAGATCACTATGTTCTGTGGCATCTGATCTGGGTCTACACGGTTTTTGGTTTGCTAATGACCCAAAAATGGGCCATTAGGCATATATGGGGATGGGTAATGCGAATGTTTTCTTTACTTTTTATTTATTTTGTGGGGGGGGGGGTTTTACTTGGAAAGTTATAAAATTTATACAGGCCAAGCAAAAATATTTTTCTTTTTGTATGCACTCCTCTGCACATACTGTCCGCAGGTATGTCACATATTAATGAATAGTTTTAACTTCCTTACAGAGCTCTGCTTGATTGTTTTGAGTTTAACAGCCCAGTCAACACTATTCAAGTCATTTTTGAGCCGGTCAGTTTTCCTAGCCATTTAAAAAAATATACAGGTGATTAAAAATGCAAACAAGAGATTCATAGATTAAAAAATATATATTTCATCAAAACAGTTTTTTTTTTTTTTTTTACCGGCCCCGATAGCTCAGTTGGTAGAGTGTCCGCTCCGGGGAACGGGAGGTCACAGGTTGGATCCCGGGTGGCGACATTCGAAAGTCGTTAAAAATGGTACTAGCTGCTCCTCGCTTGGCACTCGATTTACGGGGTAGAGCTAGGACTGGTCGACCCAGTGTCAGGATAATGTGACTTGGTGTGGTATCATGTAATGTGTCTGGGACATGATACTTCCGTGAGGCAGCACTATAAGAGTGAGCATTGAGCTCCCTGTCGCAACCAGACACCGTCGTGATATGACTGAAAAATTGTTGAAAGCGACGTTAAACCCGAATTCACACACACACATACACACACACACACACACACACACACAAAACAGTTCCAGATCAGCAAACACCTTGCTTCACAATTGGGACTTCCTTAATTTTCCAATGGGACTTCCAGATTTCAAGGGTAGGCCAGACTTCCTGAATTTGGGAGTTAATGGAAGCCCTGGCCATTAGGCAAGGACAAATTGTGCTCATGAATGTGATCCAATGTTCCCCACCAAGAATCAAGTTTCATCAAAATCCTTTGAAAAATGATGGAGGAGTTGTGGAGACAAGAAATTTTTGTTTACGTTTGAGTAGGCCAAAAAGTGGGTCAAGAAGGTTTCTGGCCTTAGTGAGTCTGAGTGCACATGCTCAGGGCATTGACATTTTATACAACAGCTAGTATATTAACCCTTTTTGTACCAAATGGAATCTTCCTCCTTATATATAGCAGGAGTCCATTACGAAATTTAGGGGTGTCAGGTTGTGTTTTCTTCAAAATTTGTTCCGAAAATGGCTTAACTTTTTGCAAACAGTGTAGGCCCTGATCAGACGCCACAGAATGTTGAGGTCCACCTAAAGTATCCCAATTTATTCTATATTCCAACAGCCATCCAATAACCAAGTTTCAGAAGTGTAACTCCAATAGTTTAGAAGATATATGGCAAAGTCATACTTGTTGACCTTTGACCTTTGGGTCAAGGTCACACCAAAAGTAGCCCAACATATTCTATATTCCAAGGGCCGTCCAGTAAGCAAAGTTTCAGAAATAACTGTAACTCCAATAGTTTAGGAGATATGGCAGATCATAATTTTTGACCTTTGACCTTGGGTCATGTTGAGGTCAAGGTCACACCAAAAGTATCCAAATTTATTCTATATTCCGAGGGCCATCCAATAACCAAAGTTTCAGAAGTGTAACTCTAATAGTTTAGAAGATATGGCAAAATCATACTTTTTGACCTTTGACCGTGGGGTCAAGGTCACACCAAAGGTAACCTGACGCATTCTATATTCCAAGGACCATCCAATAAGCAAAGTTTCAGAAGTGTAACTCCAATAGTTTAGGAGAGATGGCAAATCATAATTTTTGACCTTTGACCTTGGGGTCATGTTGAGGTCAAGGTCACAAAAAAAGTTTCCCACTGCCATCTACATTCCATGTACTATCCACATGCAAAGTTTCAAAAGTGTAACTTCAGTGGTTGCAGAGGAGATCCAATCACAAGAAACGTGACGGACAGACAGACGGACTGACGCCGGAGTGAACTGTGGTACGAAAACAATATACCCGATTTTTCTTCGAAAAAGCGGGTATAAAAATGTAAAAATAAGACTGACACCCCTTTTACATTTATGACAAATGGACTTGTCCAACATACATGTTTAGCAATGGAGTGAGTGAGTGTTTTGGGTTTTATATCCCACCTACAGCTAAGGTCATACAGAGACGGGACCTCGGTTTAAAGACTCATGTTTAGTAATGGAAGAGTTAACCAGTATACAATGGATTAAGTAAATTATTGAAGTAAGACAGTAAGATTTTGAAATCTAATTTTTCTTGCAGTTGAATTACATGTGCACATAAGTTTGTCCCTATCAGAAACTACTTTACATCTTCCATATTTTACTTTATTTAAGGACCCCCTCTGGCTGTCGTTTCGGAGACCAATGCATCTTTGCACATGGTGATCTGCACGTTGAAAATGTGTTGGTAACAAGATCAGTGAGTAGGTTTTCATTTCAAAGTCTGAAGAATTATTGTCAATTATTGTCTATATAATACACTTAAATTCAGAATAATAGTTTGTCTGTCATTGCTGACCGTGACAAGTCTTAATAAAATGTATGCGAAAAACCCATAAAGGGGTACATTGCCTTGGCAAACAGTGCAGGCCCAGATCAGACGCCGCAGTAGGTTTTAATTTCAAAGTCTGAAGAAACCAGGATTCTTCATTCTTAGTTAACCTTTGCCCTGCTGAATAAATTCATTTCACCTCAACAATTTCTGACTATCAACTGATCAAATTTCTTGACAAATGAGCCAGCGCATGACAAAACCTACAATAAGGCAGGTGTGCCCAGTGAAGACTCAGATCAGCCTGCACATCCGTGCAGTCTGATCAGAGTCTTCGTTGTGCACTCTAAGGATAGCTAAGGGCCCAGCGCGCCTTCATGCAGCAAGAGACGTTTCTGGTTAGACTTTATGGATGTGCAGGCCGATCTGATTCTTCGCTGGGCGCACATGTAAATTGTAGGAAATGCTGTGCCCCGGCTCAAATGTATGTATGCAAATTTGCAAACTGAATGGCAAATGGTGTAGATCCTGATCGGAAGCCATCTGATCTGGATCTGCACTGTTTGTGAAGGTAGGAGCTATCAAGGTTCAGCAGGACAAGGGTTAACCCTTTTTGTACCAAATGGAATCTCCCTTATATATAGCAGGAGTCCATTTCAAAATTTAGAGGTGACAGGTTCTGTTTTCATCAAAATCTATTTGGAAAATGACTGAGCTTTTAACAAACAGTGTAGGCCCTGATCAGATGCACTGTTTGCCAGGGTACCAATTTTTGGGTTTCCGGTACAAAATGGGTTAATGAGTCTGACCAAAAAGTAACATGGTTTGATAACTGACATGTCAGCAATGTTGCATCTACCACGATACAACATCAAAAGTATTGTATCAACCTTGATGCAGTGTCTACACAGTGTAATATTGTTTGCTGGGAGGGCCCCCCACTACATGTACATGTAGTGGATTGCAAATTAATCATGATTACATACTAAATGGAACACCATACAGTTTCTGGATAGACAGCTCTCCCAAAAATATGTAAGTTCCCCTTTTTATGCCCCCAGTTTTGCGGTTTTGTGTACATGCGTACGCCCTTCCGTACTACATATATGATCCTGTAACCTCAGGTCTCAGGTTATGGCATGTGCACCAGGTGGCAGGGGCATCTGTGTCCTTTGACACATTTTTAGTTGATTAAGAATTTTTTTTATAGGAAAGAATTTGCTCCTGATGAAAGGAAAGAATTTGATCTCAGGAGCAAATTCTTTCCTTTAAGAATAGACTTTTTTTTCAGAAGGACTAATTTTGTAGGTGACGCTTTAGGAAGTAGTGAAATTTCTTTTCTGCAGTAATATAGCAGAAAATACAACAAATATTTAATTTCACCTAATGACAAAATTAGTGGCTTGTTTCATGATCAATTATTGTCTATATAATACACTTAAATTCAGAATAATAGTTTGTCTGACGGGCTTCCGTGGCCTAGTGGATAAGAGCGCTGACTCTTAATCATTAGGTCTTTCACCGCTGTGGTTCGAACCTGGCTCGGGTCACATGTGAGACGCCAAGTTCTGCAACGGAAGGTCCGGTGTTTTTTCTCCGGGTACTCCGGTTTTCGCCCTCCTCTGATTAACGATTGGCTCGATATGAGTGAAATAATCTTGAAAGGGCCGTAAAACCAAAAAAAAAAAAAATAGTTTGTCATTACTGACCGTGACCAGTCTTAATCAAATGTATGCGAAAAACCCCTAAAGGGGTACCTTGCCTTGGCAAACACTGCAGGCCCAGATTGCGCCGTCTGATCAGGGCCTGCACTATTTGCTGACAGAATTTTCCGTCAAAAATAGAATAAAAAAGAAAAATAAAATAGGCCTGACACCCCTTATATAACAAATGGACTTGTCCAACGTATAGCAATGGGAGAGTCACTAGCAAACAGTGGGTTAATCAAATTTATCATATGACGTCGCGTCTGAGAGTGTAATAACGCTATGTAATATTTTCGATAATCCACTAGTGGATTAAATATGCAAATTAGCAAGATACAGCCCGTAACGTTACATGTACGACGTCCTTAACGATGTCGCGTTTACTAACGGCGGAATATTGATATTTTTGTAAACAATCGTGATGAAAATGCACTTTAAATGTCATATGATAAATAGAATCTTGCATTCGAGCTCAAGAATTGTTGAATTTATTAAACTCGTTGTCGAAAAGGGATAAAATGCTCGGCAAAGCCTCGCATTTTATCCCTTTTCCTCAACTCGTTTAATAAATTCAATAAAACATGAACACTAATGTAAGATCCTCTATATATAAAGTGCTAGTGTTTCTGTGTTTTAAGATGACTGGTAAGACCAATCTTAGCTCTAACTCTTTCTGCGATGCTTTAGTTCTGACCTTGCACAGAGCACATTTCTGTTTGGCTTCGCTTCTTTTTCCTTATATTCATCAGCACCGTTTCTGATGAGGCCCCCCACTTAACCTGGTCCTGTGCAAGCTGTTCCCATGACTCTTTTGGTATACTGAAGTCTTAACCCTTTACCACTCAGATACGTGTTTTTACGTGTCTGCACCCCCCCACCCCCCACCCCCCATTTTAAGCCCCAGAAGAACCTAAGATCTGCATTTCTACCCCTGGATAGTTATGTTTGCTTCAGGCTGTTGGGGCAAAAAAGTTACCTGCTTTTTTGCGTGCCTCCCCACTAAAATATTCAGGGGGGGATTGAAGTGGGGGGGGGGGGGGGAGGAGGCAGCGAAATTCACAAAATCGCTGAGTGGTAAAGGGTTAAGAGAGTCTTTTGAGATTTTCCTTGTTCTGCTTCTGGCTACCATGGGAGTGTTCCCAGAACTCTTTTGGTATGCTAAAGTTTGTGATCAGGTTAACAAGAGTCATTGAAATAATCACCCCCTAAACCCCAATTTACATTGAGAAAAGTGAAGTAAACACGCCCATACAAATACATTGCCACCTTTATCGATGAAAAAATGAAAATTTTATGATGAAAAATTGTGATATTTTTCTTATTTGTGCTCAAAATATAGATTGTGAGTGGTGGTTAGAACCGCCTCATTGAGGCGGTTCTAACGAGTACCCACAATCTATATTTTAGAGCAGAAATAAAAAAAATAAGGTATACCCCCGGAAACCCCAGTTTTACTATATAAAAGTGGGGTCCAAGGGGGTCAAAATTATATAGGCGTGTTTTCGTGATGACTGGAGTTTAAAGGGGTCTTCATTATTTTTCTTATTTTTGCCCTTAGACATATAGGTTGTGGGTACTCATTAGAACCACCTCAATGAGACAGTTCTACCGAGTACTCACAACCTATGTTTTGGGTAAAAATAACAAAAAAGCACAGATTTTCATCAGAAAAATGACCAATTTGGAGATATGAAAGAACTACAGTCAAACTTCGATGGCTCGAACTCACCGGGACCGCCGTAAAAAGTTCGAGCCATCGGTAGTTTGAGCCATTGGAGTCCAACTCGGCAAGATCCATCTTTGTGTACTATGATTTTTTATCTTGGCTGCGGCGATTTTGGTGACTTCCGGTACATTTATCGGTCGTATAACTTTCTTATGATACTGATCACGCGCCTGCGTGACTTGATCGATAAGATTGGAATTTTTAAAAAGGTAATTAGTGCGAGCCATTGGTGGAATTTTACATAGAAAATGCACTCTAGGGACCAGGCTTAGAGTTCGAGGGTTTGAGCCATCGTGGTTGGAGCCAAGGGTGGCATGTTTAGTTAAAATGAATAGGGATTTTGCCGGGACTGAAAAGTCAGTTCGACCCAAACGTGGTGTTCGAGCCTACCGAGTTCGACCCATCGAAGTTCGACTGTATGTCACATGGATGTGTATCGTAATAGACTGTTCTTGTATCCCTTCTTCTGGCCACCCTGGGAGCATTTTCCAAATTGCTGTTTAACACCAATGACAAAAAACATGCCCAAAGCCGTATTTTTTGCTTGACATGACTTGATTTCATATACTGCACAAAATCTACGCAGCCCTAGAGGTGGACATGTTTTTCTGTAACGTAACGTAACGTGTAACGAAGTGTTTGTGACTGTATCCTTATATAGACCTAGTTCCAGTATTAATAGAAATTACAGTCTTGTTACAAAACGTTTCAGTCCGTTACGTAACGGTTTTGTAACAGAAACAAGACAACAAATATATTACAGTCCTGTTTCAACTGTAATAGAATCCCGTTACGTAACGTTTCAGTCTGTTACGTAACGTTTCAGTCTGTTACCTAACGGTTTTGTAACAGAAACAAGACAACATATATGTTACAGTCCTGTTTCGTAACGTTTCATTCCGTTACGTAACAGAACTGTAACAGATTCTCATTACATCTTGTTTCAAGGCAAAAAAAGTGAAACGTAACGTAACGGCGTAACAGAATCCCGTTACGTAACGATCCGGTCCGTTACGTAACGGATTTGTAACAGAAACAAGAAAACATATATGTTATAGTCCTGTTTCGTAACGTTTCATTCCGTTACGTAACAGAACTGTAACAGATTCTCATTGCATCTTGTTTCAAGCAAAAAAGTGAAACGTAACAGAATCCCGTTACGTAACGTTTCAGTCTGTTACGTAACGGTTTTGTAACAGAAAAAAGACAACATATATGTTACAGTCCTGTTTCGTAACGTTATATTCCGTTACGTAACAGAACTGTAACAGATTCTCATTACATCTTGTTTCAAGGCAAAAAAAGTGAAACGTAACGTAACGGCATAACAGAATCCCGTTACGTAACGATCCAGTCCGTTACGTAACGGATTTGTAACAGAAACAAGAAAACATGTATGTTACAGTCCTGTTTCGTAGCGTTTCATTACGTTACGTAACAGAACTGTAACAGATTCTCATTGCATCTTGTTTCAAGGCAAAAAAAGTGAAACGTAACGTAACGGCGTAACAGAATCCCGTTACGTAACGATCCAGTCCGTTACGTAACGGATTTGTAACAGAAACAAGAAAACATATATGTTATAGTGCTGTTTCGTAACGTTTCATTCCGTTACGTAACAGAACTGTAACAGATCCTCATTGCGTCTTGTTTCAAGCAAAAAAGTGAAACGTAACAGAATCCCGTTACGTAACGTTTCAGTCTGTTACGTAACGGTTTTGTAACAGAAACAAGACAACATATATGTTACAGTCCTGTTTCGTAACGTTACATTCCGTTACGTAACAGAACTGTAACAGATTCTCATTACATCTTGTTTCAAGGCAAAAAAAGTGAAACGTAACGTAACGGCGTAACAGAATCCCGTTACGTAACGATCCGGTCCGTTACGTAACAGATTTGTAACAGAAACAAGAAAACAATTATGTTACAGTCCTGTTTCGTAACGTTTCATTCCGTTACGTAACAGAACTGTAACAGATTCTCATTACATCTTGTTTCAAGGCAAAAAAAGTGAAACGTAACGTAACGGCGTAACAGAATCCCGTTACGTAACGATCCAGTCTGTTACGTAACGGATTTGTAACAGAAACAAGAAAACATATATGTTATAGTCCTGTTTCGTAACGTTTCATTCCGTTACGTAACAGAACTGTAACAGATTCTCATTGCATCTTGTTTCAAGCAAAAAAGTGAAACGTAACAGAATCCCGTTACGTAACGTTTCAGTCTGTTACGTAACGGTTTTGTAACAGAAACAAGACAACATATATGTTACAGTCCTGTTTCGTAACGTTACATTCCGTTACGTAACAGAACTGTAACAGATTCTCATTACATCTTGTTTCAAGGCAAAAAAAGTGAAACGTAACGTAACGGCGTAACAGAATCCCGTTACGTAACGATTCAGTCCGTTACGTAACGGATTTGTAACAGAAACAAGAAAACATGTATGTTACAGTCCTGTTTCGTAACGTTTCATTCCGTTACGTAACAGAACTGTAACAGATTCTCATTGCATCTTGTTTCAAGGCAAAAAAAGTGAAACGTAACGTAACGGCGTAACAGAATCCCGTTACGTAACGATCCAGTCCGTTACGTAACGGATTTGTAACAGAAACAAGAAAACATATATGTTATAGTCCTGTTTCGTAACGTTTCATTCCGTTACGTAACAGAACTGTAACAGATTCTCATTGCATCTTGTTTCAAGCAAAGAAGTGAAACGTAACAGAATCCCGTTACGTAACGTTTCAGTCTGTTACGTAACGGTTTTGTAACAGAAACAAGACACCATATATGTTACAGTCCTGTTTCGTAACGTTACATTCCGTTACGTAACAGAACTGTAACAGATTCTCATTACATCTTGTTTCAAGGCAAAAAAAGTGAAACGTAACGTAACGGCGTAACAGAATCCCGTTACGTAACGATCCAGTCTGTTGCGTAACGGATTTGTAACAGAAACAAGAAAACATGTATGTTACAGTCCTGTTTCGTAACGTTTCATTCCGTTACGTAACAGAACTGTAACAGATTCTCATTGCATCTTGTTTCAAGCAAAAAAGTTAAACGAAACAGAATCCTGTTACGTAACAATTCAGTCCATATTGTAACGGTTTTGTAACAGAAACAAGAAAACAACTATGTTATAGTCCTGTTTCGTAACGTTTCATTCCGTTGCGTAACAGAACTGTAACAGATTCTCATTACATCTTGTTTCAAGGCAAAAAAAGTGAAATGTAACGTAACGGCGTAACAGAATCCCGTTACGTAACGGTCCAGTCCGTTACGTAACGGATTTGTAACAGAAACAAGAAAACACATGTATGTTACAGTCCTTTTTCATCTCAAATGTTGTGCATTATATTAAGTTTTTTCTTTTTCTCTTTGGAAAACATACAACACCCGGAATACAGAACAGAACTGAATTAATCGCCTTTTAAATCTCATCAAAAAAAAAAAAAGCTGTGTTAAACAAATTCTGTTTAACACGGCCATAAATCTTGACCCTTGACCTGCTGAATATATAAATATGCCACACCCACCACAGATCATCAGCCATTCGGGTTTCTTGAGGCAAGTCAATGCAAGAAATTCTTAAACTGAATCACAAACAACGAGGATCCTGATCAGATGGCTTCTTATCTGGATCTGCGTTGGTTGAAAGATCAGACATATCCGGCCCAGCAGGACAAGGGTTAAATTATGTATTATAGTTTTATGGTGAAGGAAAGTCATATAGATATTTACATTTATGCTTATTGTTTTCATTATTATTATTATTATTTTATTTTATTTTATTTTTTTCCTTTCCTTTTTTTTTTCCCCCTCTCAAAACAATAAATATTATCTATTGATGGTAATTTTCACAACTTCTCAACAAATAAACAGTTTTTACAGAACCAATTATCTCAATTGTTTTCAACTTTTGTTATCAATTATGTCTTTGACGAGAGCTTACTAACATTGCAAACATGTAACCATCAGATTGTGTACATGCACCTGTCTCAAATTAACATTTAACAGCTTTGAAGAATTGCTATGCAATATTGGTGTAATCAAATATTTCAATGGTCAAAGTCAAAATAATGCTTCTTTAGAAAGACAGTTAGATGGCTCTTTTGTTTACCTATATGTTTGTAAAATATTCAAAAACCTTTGAAGTCTACCATTCTCTTACAATTGAATTCTAATTGCATCTTAACTTAAGACTGTATAGGAGGTTTTAGGAATTCCGTTTATGATGTCATTCTTGCGCATGCGCAAAGTACTGGCCGTCAATTGAAACGACCATTGCTATTCAAATGTATTGGCGGAACTTAAAATGCTAACAATATTCAGACATTTTGAGAGAAAATATACCCGTTTTCATTGAAATAATGCCTCAAGAAGGAAAGAATGATATTTTACTTTCATTACCGAAATTCGTTTATCCTAAATCCGTTTTTAATTGACGAAAATCTTTTTATGAATGACCCATGTCCAAGACTTGAGATACCGTTATTCACGAAATAAGTTTTTAAGTAACTATCTATCTATCTATCTATCTATCTATCTATCTATCTATCTATCTATCTATCTATCTATCTTGAGAAAGCTGTCCAACGATCTGTCTACATGTGCAATTTAAATGTCCATACTGACAGTCGAAATAAACTAATGAATGGACTGACGGAGGGGCGTTGAGTCAATGTTGGTTTGATATCATGCCGTCGACACCCACTCCAACTCACTTCATTGTCACATGACCGTTGGCATGAGAGAAAGAGACAGACAGAGAGGGGTTTGACTGACAAACTGACAGTAGACAGACAGACGACACACAGACCGACTGACTGAATGACTGACTAACAGACGAACGGACGGACTGTTAGACAGACAAATACACATACTGACAGTCGAAAAAAAAAAAAACAACCAATGAGTGGACTTACAGACGGGCGTCGAGTCAACGTTGGCTCGACGTCATGCCGTCGACAACCACTCCAACTCACTACAATGGCACGTGACCGTTGAGATGGTTTGACTGATCCGTGTAGCCAAGAAGCCCATAACCCTTTTTGTACCAAATGGAATCTTCCTCCTTATATATAGCAGGAGTCATTTTCAAAATTTAGGGGTGTCAGGTTGTGTTTTCTTCAAAATTTATTTGGAAAATGGCCGAACTTTTTGCAAACAGTGTAGGCGTTCTGCGGGGTCTGATCTGGGCCTGCACTGTTTGTCACTTACCCCTTTTGGGATTTCCGGTACCAAATGGGTTAATGTAGACCTAAGGGCTTGGCAGGTTTAGCCAATCTACAAATCTACCAGATTTTACTGTAAAATCTTGCACTTGCGGAGGAGTGTTTAACATTCTTATGCTCTGAAAGGGTGTTCTCCGTTTGTTTTGAATTTAATGTTCCAATCCCACTAAGTCTTGATGGGTCCGAGTACTGGGCAAATAGCATTTAGCAACGCCGTATTATCGCAAACGAAACGTTGTGACGTTTCATCGACGTTGCAATGTCAAATTTAATGCATCGCTTTGAAGTTGGTTTGATGTAGACACGACGTTGTTGACACGCTACATGTCGGTTGACGTAGCGTCATTTAACGACAAACTGTAATTTACATTTGGTTGCGCTCGCTAATTGTTGATACGCTAAGAGAGAGAGAGAGAGAGAGAGTGTAATATTATGCACTGATATATGATGCAGTGATAATAACTTATTATTTATGAAGAACGACAATGTGTTCAAACTATTATTTAATAAGACGACTGTCTCTAGCATATAACAAACATGATCATAGCTACAAGAGAAGTGTGGTATTTTACAGGCTGAAAGTAGTTATATTCAGTGAGGTATACAGTGGGGATTGTCATCAGTTTACTATGAGGATTGACTAATAATGTAACATCTCCCTTCTTTAAAAGAACAAAGATTTAAACTCAATTAAACACCTTGAAAATCTGACATATCAAACTTTAAGTCCCCAACTAGCACAAGAAAGTTCAGCCAGTTCAGTGAAACATTGATATTTGCAAGGCAGACAGTTTTTTCACCAGTCTGAGTAGCTGTAATTAAAAATGATTGGTAAACCTATGATGCTGTTGTTCTAACAGTTTTCACACACATTAATCTGACAACTTGTTAATAAAGTCAAGTTGATTTTCAACAACATGAGATGAAATATATTCCAGGATAGGGAGAACTGTTTATATTTCCATTAAAATGTCAGGATCTATACCTCACATATGTTTTTAACATTATCCTGTGTCATAGTTCACAAAGATTCAATTATTTTCGGCTTCACAGTACGACCAAAGCGTGTAATATATGGCGTCATGTCATTCTCCCTTGGTGGTATAACTGAATCACCATTATTATTTCGTGTGAAACTGCTTGTTTTCCAAATTTGAGGCTCCTGAAGGGATTTTCCCTTTTCTTCATTTCTAACTGAGGGCTGATCAGAAAGTGAATGATCAAGTGTAGATTCAGAATTTGCTTGATAATTTGGAATTTTTTCCTTGGATTTCAGAAGATGACGTCTATTGCGTCGATAAACAGCACCGTCTGGTGTCTTAACAGAATACGACCTGTCATTGTGTTTTTCCATTACGACAGCTGGTTTCCATGTTTTGTCATTTTGCTGAATTCTAGCAGTGTCTCCTATACTGAGTGAAGTCTGTGTTTTAGAGCCTGGATCAAAATATTTCTTTTGCTGTTGTTTAGCACTCTGAATGTTTTCTTTGATTTGTTTGGTAGGGGGTGTTTTTGGTAATAGCTGATCAAGGGTGACTGGTAATACAGATCTCAACTTTCTCCCCATGAGTAACTGACTAGGAGAAAATCCAAGTTTTGTGGGAGTTGTGCGGTACTCTAGTATGCCCAAATATGGATCTTTTCCTGCTGATTTTGCCTTAGCGAATATTCTCTTACAAATGCCCACCATTTTTTCAACCAACCCATTGGACTGACTGTGTTTTGGGGACATTTTTGTCAAAGAAAAGTCCCAATCTTTGGCGAATTCTATGAATTCTTCCGAGCAAAATTGTGGTGCATTATCGGAGAAAAAGTTCATAGGAATGCCATTTCTGGCGAAGGTACTTTTTAACTTGGCAATGACTGTACTTGGCAAAGTTTCTGTACTTCAAAATATTTACTGTAGTAGTCTACAGTAATGAGGAAATTCTTGTCATCCCAAGTAAATATGTCAGAGGCGATGTTCTGCCATGGGTAATCTGGGACCTTGTGGGGTATAAGAGGTTCTTTGGGATTCGAACTTCTTCGTTCAAGACAGATAGGGCAGCTTAATACCATTTCGGTGATTTCGGCTGAAATTTTGGGCCAAAACATGACGTCTCGTGCTCTACGGAGAGTTTTGTCGCAGCCAAAATGTCCTTGGTGTAATATTTCAAGCATCTTCGGTCTTAAAGCACTCGGAATTACTATTTTCTGGCCCTTCAAAATTAAGCCGTCGACAACTGTCAATTCGTCGCGAAAGTTCCAGTAATCTAGTACCTGCTCAGGACAAAGATGTCTCTCGACAGGCCAACCTTTTAGAATAATCTGTTTTAGCTGATCCATTTGTGGATCCTGCTCAGTGTGTGTCTTAATCTCTTTCATTTTGCGATCACTGATCGGTAGACTCGACAACACTGTGTGGACATGTAAATCCATACCCTCAGCAAGTTCTGGGTATGTATCTGACACATATCTACGCGAGAGCGTGTCGGCGACAGGTATCTTTTTTCCACTCACGAAATTAATCTCTATGTCATACCGCTGTAATTGCAAAAGCATGCGTTGCAGTCTCGGTGGGGCTGCATGAAGGGGCTTTTTCATGATGGATACGATAGGTAAATGGTCAGTTTCTACGTATACTTTGCGACCGTATATGTATTGTTCGAAGCGCTTACATCCGAACAAACATGCATATAGTTCTTTCTCTATCTGTGCATAGAGGGTTTCTGTGGGCGTAAGGGACTTGGACGCATATGCGATGGGCTTACCATCCTGCATAATGGTGGCACCTAGACCTGACTTTGACGCGTCGCACTGTAACGTTAGTGGCTTCTTTGGGTCATAATATGCCAATACAGGGCCTGGGGTTTGAGTGATAATGTCCTTGACTTTCTGGAAGGCATCAGCCTGGGGCTTATCCCATGTAAACTCCACATCTTTTGTTAAAAGCTTACGAAGTGGACTTGAAAGTTCTGCCAAGTTTGGACAAAATTTGGAAAGATAGTTTATCATTCCCAAAAACGTTTCCAGTTCTGCTCTGTTTGTGGGAGGGTCCATATTGCTGACAGCGGAAACCTTATTTGGCGAAGGCTTGACCCCTTCGGCTGTCAAAATATGACCAAAGTATTCAACCTGTTGAACCCCGACTACAAGTTTGTCCTCATTAAATCTGATACCCTTTTCTAATGAACGTTTAATTACGTTGCGAAGGTTCTGATCGTGTTCATCACGCGTTCGCCCATAGACAAGGATGTCGTCAACAATAGCGACAACCCCCGGGAGGCCTTCTAGGCACTCGTCAATTTTTCTTTGGAACTCATCCTGGCTAAGTTTCAAACCGAAAGCAAGTCTAAGGTAACGGTACCTTCCGAACGGCGTATTGAACGTTGTTAAGAATGAGGACTCATTTGTCAGTTTAATAGCCCAATAACCGCTCCGGGCGTCTAACTTAGTGAAGTATTTCGCACCTGAGAGGTGAGGTAAGATGTCCTCAAGCGTTCTCATAGGGTAATGCGGACGCAGAATGGCTTTGTTTAGATGCTGTGGGTCTAGGCATATTCGAAGTTTGCCTGTATGTTTATTTTCAACAGCGACCATTGAATTCACCCACTCAGTTGGCTCAGTGACCTTGGCAATAATGTTTTGTTTCAACATGCGATCAAGTTCCTGTTTTACTTTATCCCTCAAGGCCACAGGTATCCGTCTTGGCGGATTTACTATGGGCGAAATGGATGGATCCAGTTGAATTTTACATTCACCTGGAAATAAACCTACACCTTGGAATGCTTTAGCATACTGTGTCAAAACAGAAGCTCTCGTGAGATGCGTATTTTCTAAGGGTTGAGAGGCTTGTGTCTCACAGGATAACACTAACTTGATCAATTCCAGGTCAATACTAGACCTTAAACCAAGTATGGGAGAGGAACATGTCTCTACAATGTAGAAACAAAGGTCTTTCTTTCTGTCTGTGCGTTTGCAGGTTAATGTGACGCAACCTAATGCATTGAGTGTGTTACCACCATAGGCGGTCAGTTTGGTTGTAGGCTTTTGAAGTATATGATGTAGATTTAGCTTTGTGTAAGTTTGATATGGCAAAATGTTAACCTGGGAACCAGTGTCTATTTTGAAATTTATAGGTACAGAACGTGGTCCTACCTCTATTTCCACAAATGCCTGATCATTCACAAACTTATTGCTCTCTACACTATCCACAAAGAAATCATCCGAATCACTATGTTGCACATGTGAATCATAATTCCTTTCAGAAACCTCATGAACAGACTTTTTAGATCTACACACGGTTTCGAAGTGGTTCCATTTATGACAGAAATTACACTGTTTGCCCTTAGCCTTACACGTTTCCGACTTTGTGTGTTTATAGCCACAATTTCCACACTTGTCAACTGCATATCTCTGTTGCACTGGTTTGTCCGTGCCTCGAGCGCCTCTGTTCCTCTGTTTTCGACCCGGTTTCCCCTGTGGTTTAGGATTCGTATGTGTGCCCTGCAGCGGCGACGTCTTCCGGGTGGCGTTACTTATGTAATGTACCTCTGTTGGAGCAGCCATTGTCTTAAGTTGCTCCTGCGCATATTCATAACTTTGAGCTATCTGAATAGCTTTATCCAGCGTGAGTTTGTCCCCTTCGTTAATGAGCTTCTCCCGGATTTTGACTGACGTCACGCCGAACACAATTCTGTCCCTGACCATGTCATTTTCATAATCTCCGAAGGCGCAGTCCTTAGCTAGGAGTTTTAACTTGGTAATAAACTGTTCAATGGATTGTGTCCCTTGTACTTCATTATTAAACTTAAAACGTGTGAACACTGGGTTTAATTTGGGTCTAACATGTGCTGCAAATCTGTCATAATGTGGTTTAAGTTTCTTTTTGTCGTCGTCGTCCAATACCCAAGTGTTATAAATGTCACGACCCTTTTCCCCTACCCATAGGAGAAGATAAGTGCATTTCACCTCTTCCGTCTTTGCTTTAAGTGGTCCATTGAACACTAATTCCACATGTTGTTGGAATTTTTTCCAAGCCTCAGGGAGGTTGGATGACTCCCAGTCCATACGCGGCTGTGGAATACCTGATAGGTCCATGTTCACAAGTTTAAATCCAAGTTTTAAAGCTTAATTAATGAACCGTTTAAAAGTAAATCCGCTTATTCTGACACCATGTAATATTATGCACTGATATATGATGCAGTGATAATAACTTATTATTTATGAAGAACGACAATGTGTTCAAACTATTATTTAATAAGACGACTGTCTCTAGCATATAACAAACATGATCATAGCTACAAGAGAAGTGTGGTATTTTACAGGCTGAAAGTAGTTATATTCAGTGAGGTATACAGTGGGGATTGTCATCAGTTTACTATGAGGATTGACTAATAATGTAACAGAGAGAGAACCATGTTGGGTCGTATGTACAATATATCATTTTCGTAATGCGAAATTTCACGTCTGGCAGCATATCGGTGTTTCTCCCATTATCTTATATTAGAATTCCCCAAAAGTTTAAAAGAATTCCACTGTTTTACGCTGTAATTAACACTTTATATATCCCACTGCCTTTGAAGCAATACGACACATGACGGCCAGGGCTTTTCCCGTTCTATTTTTAGAACCGGAAGTACGTCACGAAAAAACCTCCTATTCACAAAAATGCAATTTGACAACAACAACCATGTTTCAATGAAATGCACCTGTTCATGAATAATACCACTTTACTTTTTCATAACTACTATCCAATAATGAGCTTGCCAATTTAGTGATCAAAACACAATTAAGCACTTTTATATGATAACTTGCAAACAGCCTTTGAAGTTCTGTTATTTTATACATCTAAACTATTATTGTTTACCAAACAGGCAAGAACTAAATGCTTTTATTTCCTGTTTTTTTTTTTCTTTTCTTTTTTTTTTTATTGGATATATTCCACATTTTTTTTTCTTCCATTCTTACTTATTTCATATATTTATGTATACCTCTGTATTATTTATATATCTATTTTAGATATATTATACCGCAAACTTAGGGCCGCACATCTGACAACCCTGTATAACTTGGGTTTTTCATCATTTCTAACCAGTCCATAGCCTTACACACGGCCCTAAGAGTGAGCAACATGAACTAGTATGCTCTCAGGTGAGACAGAGAAATCTCAATTCGCAGCCGAAATTGGCAATGATTCCTCTGCAGTTTTATGACCATTTTCGATCTGGCGTTCAAAATTCTAAATTACAGTGCTTCAACTTTACTCAGGGGAAGGCACTGGCAGTTCAGCATGACTCACATTTCACTGAATCTGCCGCGTTTTGCAGCCCAGCAGCACTCAAACTTTACGTCCTGTTGTGGGGCAATGCTAATGCGCCTGACCGTAGCGGACGTAAAATGCTTAAACTTTACAATACAATTTGGCCAAACTGAAATCTCCTAGCGGTTTTACAAATTCTTATTCTATCAATCATTTCATTAGCATTTTTTTTGCATTTGGCTACATATTTTCATCAAATATTTCATGTTTTTTTTTTCAGTGATTTCATCTGTCATTTCTTTGATGAGTGAAAATCAAATGTTGATGAGTGAAAATCAAATGTTGACATAAGAAGAAATTGCATAGTTTGAGCAGTTTCTTCATTTGACAACATATTTTTATCACACATCATTACATATTTTCTGCTCATTTATAGTATCAGAGCCACTATTTAGGTCATATTGAGCAGATCAGTTTCCCTAAGTGTAAGTGGTTAACCAGTGCGGTGCACATTCTTGAACCAGGCTGCTGGCAGGCATCACGTGAACAAGTCTGTGAAATGAACTTTATACAGAGAAAATTAGGGTTTAAGAGGGTATACATTATTTTTTCTTATTTCTGCTCCCAGACATAGGTTGTGGGTATTCGTTAGAACCTAATAAGAAAAAAAATCACAGATTTTCACCAAAAAAGTAGTCATTTTGGACATGACATTGTTTTCCAGCCAATTTAAACAAAACCTTTAAATTAATTTATTTATTTATATTTTTTATTTTATTGTATTGTATTTTTGGCGTTTGGGGGATTATAGTTAACCATTTTTATTAATTTGCACATAAAGAAAATCTCAGGCCAAAAGTTACAAAAGTTTAAAAACAACAACAAAAAAAATCTAATTGTTTAAAATCTTCTTTAAAATGTTCCTTCCACATATTCAAACATTACTGTATGCTATAAACAAACCTAAAACATTAAATTTTCAGTTTAAACTAGATATTATATTAATCTGGCCAAATTGTCCTACCCAATATTGTTAGCTGGCCAAATTGTCCTAGGCTGAATTGTCCTAGGCCAAATCGTCCAGGCCAAATCGTCCGCTGGCCAAATCGTCCTACATTCATATAGAACTGCATAGAGGGGTAACGATTCACCGAAAGTACGGTTCACCGCGGTACGAAGCTGACGGTTCGGTTCACGGTCCGTTTTTGGTAATTTCGGTTCGGTTCGGTTCACCAAAAACATTTCGTCAAAAGACAAAATTAAGAAAGAAAATAGCAGAGAAACTGCTTAAATGTTGTTTTTTATGTTGAATCCTACTTGATTTTGCTTTATTGATGCATTAATTATCGATGTAAGCGCCTATTTTCGCCTTACGACAACTACCGTATTCCGTTCGGCTAAAAACACTCGCAACAATAGACTGTTCGGCCCCATAAATATATCTCAATTTTCGCGAAAGAAATATTGTTTTAATGATTATATCTTCGCTAACATGGTTCTATATTAATTTTCTCCTCTTATCTGGGATGTTTATTGTTCAGTGAAGGGTTTTATTGTCTTAGGATTATCTTACTACAGTTAAATTTGTTCATTGTTCTAATATCTTTTTACATATTATATGCTGGCAGATGGCAGTAACTTGGACAGTAACAGAATCTCTGTTTATTTGCAAATGATGGCACAGCTTTGCAACATGTTCCCAAAACTAAGCAACAAATATTCCCTTAAACCCAACTATATCTATCTATCTATCTATCTATCTATCTATCTATCTATCTATCTATCTATCTATCTATCTGTCTGTCTGTCTGTCTGTCTGTCTATCTATCTATCTATCTATCTATCTTATCTATCTATCTCTATCTATCTGTCTATCTACTGATACTGCGTCGGTCACATTTGACCATTACCGCAGGTGTATAATACATACAATCCAGGTTTTGCAATCTGTCTGTCTGATAAAAAAGTATCGCGATACATATCGTATCGTGAGGTAAGTATCACGATACGTATCGTATCGTTAGGTAGGTGTATCGTTACACCCCTAGTTCAACTGCAGTGGATGTTCAGATCATCTTAAATGCCTAACAACATTGTGAAAAGAGCAGACAGGAAGGTAAATATATATTTTTAAAGTTTGTTTTCTTTTCCATTTTTAAAGTATTTTTAGATAAAAATGGTCTAAAGTACAATAAGGGTAAATAAAATTACAAGATAAAAAAACAACACACACACAAAAAAAAGGAATAACGGCCTTAGTTATTTTTCTTTTTTTCTTCTTTTTTGGAACCAGTGTTCATCCACTATGGTTTTGGTTCCAAGGCAAATAAAGTTTTAAAAGATCTTATTGTTTTAGTTTTTCAGAAACCCTCAAAAAAGGTATCCTGGCAAACAGTGCAGGCCCAGATCAGACGCTGCAGAACGCGGCGTCTGATCAGGGCCTCCACTGTTTACTAAAAGTTCAGCCAATTTCCAACAAATTTTGAAGAAAACACAACCTGACACCCCTAAATTTTGAAATGAACTCCTGCTATATATAAGGAGGAAGATTCCATTTGGTACTAAAAGGGTTAATAGGTGTATTTAATTTTTCACATCCCACTATCTGGAGAAAAACCAGCTGACCATACGTTGTAGAAAACGATGCCCAACATGTGACTACACAATGTGTGAGACCTCATCACTGATAGTCTCTGTTTCTTATTAATTTACACAGTCATATATTTTTCTGTTCTCATCTAAATGTGAGGGAACGGTTGTGAGGGAACACAGTCATGCCTATTGAAAAGAAACCTTCTGAATGTCCATTTTTCTTCTGTTTGGGCAGATTGTGCTGCTTGTAGAACTGCTGCACCTATGTTTTGAAGCACAAATCAGAAAATCGCCACCGACATCGACCGCATGGTGCTTCCATGCAGAGCTGAAACTGACCACTCATGAGTACTGGTAAACCACTTAGTAGGACATAAGTCTGCCCAGGCAAAGTGGTGTGAGTCAGACCGTCCAATACATATAAGCTATTTGCAGTTGGCCCTCTGGTTTCATTGGTTGGCAGGGCTTGAGATGTCATTTCATCTCGGTGTCGTGTAAAAGTCCCCAAAAAATGGAAGTAAAGTCACCAAAAGTCTTAAATAGTGTCAACGGGGACGTTAAACCTCAATATAAACCAAAACTAAATAAGAAAAATAAAAGTTCTGATACTGTCTGGGTGTAAATTGTGGAAACTGGTCCTGGACTGAGAACTAAATTGTAGACCCTGGTCAGATGCCACTTTCTGCAGCAACTGATCTGGGTCTACAATGCTTGCAAGCCCAACCCATGATTCCAATCCACATTCTACAGATACTCCTCTTAATTTAATAATTACCCATCATATTAATACTCTAGATAAATAGCTGTTTCCGGTGTAACAGGGCGGTTCTTCCCCCCAGTCAGTTTCTTCCCCGGGGAAGAACTGGGCTGGCCCGTTACACCGGTTTTAATAATCACATGGGCTCAGCATTGAAAAGCTTAGTGTTCTATACAACCTGGTTGATTGATAAATAATTATACTCTTGAAATCCAGGGTTGACTGCATAAAGTTGGGACTGCTGGGGTGTGGACTTGTTGACATGGTGACTTCTAATTACAGCATGGTCATTGGGTTGCAGATATAAAGGCTTTCCCCAGTTTTTTCTTTCAACTGGAATACCCTGGTTCATATTTTCTTTCTAATTTTATTCATTATTTTTATTTTTAAATTAATTTTCAAAAATGTTAGATTTGAAGTTTATTTCTTTTTATTACTTTACTTCAGAATTTACCCATTTTAGTCTGATGCACTTTTACACCTATATATAAGTTTGAAAAGTCCATCAGCTGCTTAAAGACACATTTTTCGATTACATAACATCCTAATGACCGTTTATTAAAGAATCCATCATTGAGATAATAGATGTCATGTTTTCTAAATAACACATACATTTCTGTTATCAAACAGTGGATTGAGACCCTGATCAGTTGCTGCATGGTGCAGCGGCTTATGGGGAATTAGGATGTCTAATATTTTAGGTGGATTTGGTTCTATACTGAAATTGCTGTTATCAGACAGTGGAATGAGACCCTGATCAGACATGCATTATGCAGCCTCTGCTCTAGGTCTGCACTGTTAGCTCAGTCCTCCTTTTAGGGTTTCTCTGACAACAATGGATTATAGCTGAAATGAATTCTCCTTTTAATTTATTTATTTATTTATTTAATAGTGTCTTTTTTCTTTATATTCCTTATTTCTTTATCCTTTTAATTTATCATAAATGTTCCAATATAAATTTATTTATATACTCATATTAATGTTTGTCTTTTTTTGCTTTTATATTTATCTTTAAAAATGTTCCTTTAGAAATTTGTTTATTTATTTTATAATTATAGGTTGAATTCTATTTTCTTTTAAATAATTCTAATATGAACTCAAAAGCATTTTTTCCTCAAATTTTCTTTGATCTTATCTATTACTTTCTGACCTCCAGTAAACATATGGGTCTTATCAATAATCAGCTGCTTATGACAGTGTCATAAAAATTCCAGAACCTGTATGGTGATAGATACAGGTACACAGGTTTATTTGACAACACCCCCACCCATGGGTAAGACTTTAAGGTCAGGGTCACAGACTTAAAAATTTTTAATGTTAATTTAACCCTTTTTGTACCAAATGGAATCATCCTCCTTATATGTAGCATGAGCCAATTTCAAAATATTTGAATATCTGCAAAAACTTGGACATTTTGTAATTTCTCTGTCATTACTGAACATATTTACTTGAAAATCAGACTTCTTGTTCATTATAAAAAGGGGAACACATTCCAATAGGTGAGGTAACCCTCAAAATATTTTTGGCACAGTTATGCCCCTTTTGTGTTTTTTTTTTGTCGTCTGCATCATCTTTGTGCGAAAACGTGCACATTTTGTAATATCTCTGTCATTACTGAACATATTTACCTGAAACTCGGACTAGTTATTCACTATGAAAAGGGGAACTCATACCAATAGGTGAGGTAACCCTCAAAATACTTTTGGCACAGTTATGCCCCTTTTCCGACTTAGAATTTTTTTTGGTCATCTGTGTCGCCATGCAAAAACTTGCACAGTTTGAATAGGGGAACTCATACCAATAGGTGATGTAACCCTCAAAAAGTTTTTTGCACCATTATGAAATTTCTGGAACTTTGCTTATCTGTTTGAATGTTCTATGCAACTTATTTTAGCTCACCTTAGCCAAACCGGCCCCGATAGCTCAGTTGGTAGAGTGTCCGCTCCGGGGAACGGGAGGTCTCGGGTTCGATCCCGGGCCGCGACATACCAAAGTCGTTAAAAATGGTACTAGCTGCTCCTCGTTTGGCACTCAGATTTACGGGGTAGAGCTAGGACTGGTCGATCCAGTGTCAGGATAATGTGACTGGGTGTGGTATCATGTAATGTGTCTGGGACATGATACTTCAGTGAGGCAGCACTATAAACGTGAGCATTGAGCTCCCTGTCGCAACCAGACACCGTCGTGATATGACTGAAAAATTGTTGAAAGCGACATTAAACCCGAATTCACACACACATCACCTTAGCCAAAGTGAGCTATTGTGATCGGTCATCTCTGTCGTCATCTGTCCATCTTTCCGTCCGTTCACAATTTCTTTAAACAACATCTCCTCCTAGACCACTGAACAGATTCTGACCAAACTTGGCAGAAATGGTCCCTGAGAGGTCCTCTCTCAAATTTGTTCAAAGAATTCGATTCCGTGCAGAACTCTGGTTGCCATGGCAACAAAAAGGGGAAAATAAGAAAAAAACTTTAAAAATTTTCTTGTTTGAAACCAGAAGGCCTAGGTCTTTGATATTTGGTATGGAGCTTCATTTAGTGGACCTCTACCAAGATTGTTCAAATTATAGCCCTGGGGTCAAAACCGACCCTGCCCAGGGCCCACTGGTTTTATAAAGGCTTATATAGGGAAAACATATAAAAATCTTTGTCTGAAACCAGAAGGTCCAGGTCTTTGATATTTGGTATGAAGCTTCATCAAGTGAACCTCCACCAAGATTGTACAAATAAAAGCCTTGGGGCCAAAAATGGCCTTATTTGCCATGGTATACAATCTAATTTCCTTACATTTTCAGCCATTGAAGTTCAACTTTTCTTTGTTGTTATGATGTTTATAAATATATATATATATGCACAAAAAATACAGTTAAAAAATAAAAGAGATGGAAAAAAGAGTTGTTCATTAATCTACTGATCTTTTGTTTCTTCCTGACAAGGTTTACATCCCAGTCAACACTTTTAAGTCATGTTGGAGACTAAGCTCGCATTTGTGGGACAACCAAAATTGAGATTGAAAGAAATCTCAAGCCCTACCACTTGGGGTTAAGGAGAGGTAGACACATCACTTCCTGGGCAGGCATAAACCTACAGCACCATATATCCTGCACTGTATGGATGGAGGCACTGATCTTAAAATATATTTAGCTCACTGTGACTGTGAGATGTCCGGTGTCGTCGTTCTTCGTGCAGTGTGTGTCATGTGCTGTGCGTCGTGCGTGCATAAACTTTTCTTGTTAACCACAGTTTTGATCCAATCATCATCAAACTTGGTCAGAATGATCATCCTGACAATGCCTCGGTCAAGTTTGAATATGGGTCATGTCGGGTGAAAAGGTAGGTCTTCAGGTCAAATCAAAGGAAAACCTTGTTAACATTCTAGAAGCCACAGTTTTGGTCAAGTCATCTTCAATCTTGCTCAGGATGATCATCTTGAGAGTATGTCGGTCAAGTTCGAATATGGGTCATGTGGGGTCAAAAAGTAGGTCAGTAGGTCAAATCATAGAAAACCTTGTTAACACTCTAGAGGCCACAGATTTGGTCCAATCATCCTCAAACTTGCTCAGAATGATCAACCTGACAATATCTCGGTCAAGATCAAATATGGGTCATGTCAGGTCAAAAGTATCAAATATGGGTCATGTCAGGTCTTTGATATTTATTATGAATCTTTGTCTTGAGGGCCACTACCAAGGTATTCCAAAGTTCGAATATGGGTCATGTTGGATCAAAAGTAGGTCAGTAGGTCAAACCTTAGAAAAACCTTGTTAACACTCTAGCCGCCACAGTTTTGGTCCAATAATTCTCGAACTTGCTCAGAATGATCATCCTGACAATATCTGCATGTATGCATTATTTGCATGTATGCTCCTTGTAACAAGGTTTTCCCAACCATTCTAAAATTTTGATCCTTCAGCTTGACCTTTGACCTTTGTTGGTCAAATCATAGAAACACCATGTTAACAATCTAGAGGCCCCAGTTTTGGTCCAACCATCCTTCAACTTGCACAGAATGATCATCCTGACAATATCTCAGTCAAGTTCAAATATGGGTCATGTTGGGTCAAAAGTAGGTCAGTAGGTCAAACCTTAAGAAACAAGAGGCCCATGGGCCACTATGCTCACCAGAGCTCAGGTGGGCACTGCCCATCCTGCCCAATGGCAGCCATGTATTTTAACATGATATCATTTTAATCCACCAAATGAACCCCCATGTCCAAATGAGCACCCATGTGGACTCAGCATCTGAAAAGTTAGGCCTTTTATGAAGTAGAGGGGGTGGGGCATGGACCCAATGGAGCCCTGGTTGGTATCACTAAATGCGTCTTATCATAAGAAACAAAATTATATATGGTTTAGCAGTGGGGATCTGTAAGGCCTCTTTAACAGTTGAGGGGTTGGGGCATGCCCTGTTGATCCCAGGAAAGCCCAAACTGTTGTCCCTAAATGTGTCTTATCATAAGGACCAAGTATATATATGGTTCAGTGCTGGGAATCTGACCGGTTTCAGGGATTTGAGGCCCTTTTATGAAATAGGAATGGCCCCTTCGGACCCCGCTACAGTAGGTGTGCTAATAATAAGGAAAAAGAACATATATGATTATGGGGTGGGGATTTGAATGGTTTCTGAAATATAAAGCCTTTTATGAAATGGAAGGGCGGGGCACATTGCCTCAGCACAAAGAGACCTCCAGGTTGGTGTGATTGAACGAGTCTTATCATAAGGAACAAGTTTATGGTTTAGGGGTGGGGATCTGAACTATTTCTGATATATATGGCTTTTAATGAAGTAAAGCGGTGTGGCATGGCCTGGGCGTGCCCCGGGGACTCCCAAGCTGGTGTCACTGAATGCGTCTTATCATAAGAAAGATGAATATATATGGTTTAGGGTGGGGCTAAGAACATTCTCTGAGATATAAGGCCTTATGTGAAGTGGAGGGGTGGGGCAAGGCCCAGGGAGACTCCCAGGTTGGTGTCAATGAATGTGTCTTATCATAAGGAACAAGACTATATATGGTTAAGGGGTGGCCATCTGTAGGGTTTCCGAGATATTGTGATATTATGAAATGGAGGGGTTGGGGCATGGCCCCAGCATATCCCTGGGAACCCCCAGGTTGGTGTTACTGAATGCGTCTTATCATAATGAACAAGAATATATATGGTTTAGGGGTGGGGATCTGAACAGTTCCTGAAATATATGGCCTTTTTTGAAGTGGAGGGGTGGGGCAAGGCCCCAGCGCGTCTTTGAGGACCCCAGGTTGGTGTCAATGAATGTGTCTTATCATAAGAAGCAAGCATATATATGGTTTATGGGCGGGGATCTGTAAGGTTTCCGAGATATTGGGCCTTTTATCAAATGGAGGGGGTGGGGCATGGCCCCGGTGCATCCAGGGGACTCCCAGGTTGATGTCACTGAATGGGTCTTATCAAAAGGAACAAGAATATATATGGTTTAGGGGTGGGAATCTGAATGGTTTCCGAGATATTGGGCCTTTTATAAAGTTGAGGGGGTGGGGCCTGACCTGTGCGCATTCCTGACGACCCCCAGGTTGGTGTTACTGAATGCGTCTTATCAATAGGAACAAGAATATATATGGTTTAGGGGTGGGGATCTGAACAGTTTCTGAGATATATGGCCTTTTGTGAAGTAGAGGGGTGGGGCAAGGCCCCAGCGCATCTCTGAGGACCCCCAGGTTGGTGTCAATGAATGTGTCTTATCATAAGAAGCACGCATATATATGGTTTAGGGGCGGGGATCTGTAAGGTTTACGAGATATTGGGCCTTTTATGAAATGGAGGGGGTGGGGCATGGCCCCGGTGCATCCAGGGGACTCCCAGGTTGATGTCACCGAATGGGTCTTATCATAAGGAACAAGAATATATATGGTTTAGGGGTGGGGATCTGAATGGTTTCCGAGATATTGGGCCTTTTATTAAGTGGAGGGGGTGGGGCATGACCTCGGCGCATCCCTGAGGACCCCAAGGTTGGTGTTACTAAATGCGTCTTATCAATAGGAACAAGACTATATATGGTTTAGGGGTCGGGATCTGAATGGTTTCTGAGATATATGGCCTTTTATGAAGTGGAGGGGGTGGGGCATGGCCCCGGCACAACCTGGGGGACCCTCAGGTTGGCATAAAAGCATATGGCTGAAAGAATTTTACTCAAGAAACATTTCTATAAAAGTTTTGTCCAAATATCTGCAATGACTTGGCAGTAAATGCCATTTTTCAATTTTCCCCATTATAAGTCTATGGAAACTCTAAGTTGCCATAGCAACCAAACTAATGGGCCGATTTTCATAAAAAACACAAACTTTCAATCCCCCTGCCCAAGGATGCTACAGATAAAATTTGGGCTGAATCGGTCCAGTGGCTTCAGAGAAGAAGATGTTTGAAAGTGTTGACGTCAGACGACGACGACGACAACGACAACGACGACGACGACGACGACGACGCCGGACAACTGCCTATCCTATAAGCTCCCCCGGAGCCTTCGGCTCTGGTGAGCTAAAAACCTTGTTAACACTATAGCGGCCACAGTTTTGGTCCAATAATCCTCGAACATGCTCAGAATGATCATCCTGACAATATCTTGGTCAAGTTCAAATATGTGTCATGTCAGGTCAAGAACTAGGTCAGTAGGTCAAATCATAGAAAAACCTTGTTAACACTCTAGACACCACAGTTTTGGTCAAATCATAAACTTGCTCAGAATGATCATCTCTACAATGTCTTGGTCAAGTTTGAACATGGGTCAAATGGGGTCAAAAAGTAGGTCATATCATAGGAAAACCTTGTTTACACTCTAGAGACTGCAATTTTAGTCTAATTATCATCAAACTTGCTCAGAATGATCATCTTGTCAATATCTAGGTCAAGTTGAATATGGGTCACATGGGGTCAAAATGTAGGTCAGTATGATAAATCTTAGAAAAATCTTGTGAACATTCTAGAGTCCATTCATCATCAAACTCGCCCAGAATGATCATCTTGACAATATCTCAGCCAAGTTCGAATATGGGTCATGTCAAATTAAAAAGTTGATCAGAAGGTTATTTTGCCATAACTTTTGAACCATTTGGGATAGAGCCTTCATATTTGGCATGTAGGTTCCTTGGGACAAGGGCTTCCCACTCAAATATAATAAATGACCTGTGATATTGACCTGTAACTTTTCAACCATGTGAGTTAGAGCCTTCATATTTGCAATTATGCTCCTTGTGACAAGGTTTTCCCAACCATTCAAAAATTTTGATCCACCAGCTTGAACTTTGTCATAACTTTTTAAGCATTGGAGATACAGCCTTCATATTTGGAATGTAGGTTCCTTGCGAAAAGGGTTTTCTAATAACACATAAAATCATTTGTGACCTTTACCTTGAAATTTGACCTACTTTATCATAACTTTTGAACCATTTGAGATAGTGCCTTCATATTTGGCATGTATGTTCCTTATGAAAAGGTCTTCCCACCCATTCAAAATTTTTTGTCGTATGACCTTGACCTTTAAGCAACTTTGTCATAATTTTTAAGCATTTGAGTTACAGCCATCATATTTGGCATGTAGTTTCCTTGTGTCATACAAAATTGACATGTGACCTTGACATGTGACCTACTTAATCATAACTTTTGAACCATTTGAGGTAGAGCCTTCATAAGTGGCGTGTATGTTCCTTGTGGCATCGACTTTCACTCATACAAAAATTTTGACCTGTGACCTAGACCTTTGACCTTCTTTCTCATAAATTTTGAACCATTTAAGATCGTTTAAGATAGGGCCTTCATATTTGGCATGTAGGGTTCTTATGACAAGGGCTTCTCAAACATGCAAACTTGATGACATGTGACCTTGACGTTTGATCGTTTTTTTCATAACTTTTAGTTTAAACTTTATTTCATTCAAATATAATAACACAAAACATATAAACACAGTATCATTGTATAAGTACAATTATATCAGAAAGGGATACAGAAAAAAGAATTTCAGTTAGAGCCTTCATATTTGGCGTGTATGTTCCTTGTGACAATGTCTTCCCCCTCATGCAAAAAAAAATTGACATGTGACCTTGACCTTGATCTGTGACCAACTTGATAAAAACTTTGGAACTATTTGAGATAGAGCCTTCATATTTGGCATATACATGTATATTCCTTGTGACAATGGCTTCACATCCATACAAAAAGTTTGACCTGTGACCTTGATTTTGACCTACTTTATCATAACTTTTGAACCATTTGAGTAGAGCCTTCATATTGGCCATGTATTTTTCTTCTGACAAGGTACCTTACTGTATTACCTACCATTAGGTATTACAGGGTGGATCAGATGAGCAATCCAGGGCCATCATGGCCCTCTTGTTTCTCATTTGCATTCACTCATCAAAAGTAGAATGACAGTTTATTTGATTTACTATTTTTAAAAGAAAAATGCGTTACTGGGGACAGAATGGTAAATAGTGGGTCTACACTATTTGCTCATATGGTCCCAGTAATTTTTTACTGTTCATTTTGGACAGATTTTAATATAATGTTACGGCCTCGGACCAATGCAGCAGACCTCAGACCTGTATTTGGGATAAAACGAAATTACTTGATTAATTACAATTTTATTAATTGATACAATTAAATGGATACTGCACAAAATTAAATTAAAACGTGAATATTGATTTTTTTACCCCACTTGACCTCATTTAATATTGGTTGACCTGGTGTTAATATGGATCACCTCCGATAAAAACAATATACTAAATTAATAATAGACAGTTAAACTTGGGTACATATATGAAAAGGGCTATTGGCTTTATATTATGAAATATTGGTCACAGAGAAGCAACCTTGAGAATGATTCACCAAATGATATATTGCTTAAAAAGTTCACTGTATAAAGTCAATAACCTACATTAATGCAGTCAACTAGCACAGTTCCAGGTGACCCAGCACTTAGCCAGTCTTTCCAGAGCCTTGGTAACACACACTGATAAAAAATCTTGGTAATTTCATGGAAAAAGTTCAGCCTCTTGTCCTATTAGCTAGCTGTGAATGGGCATTTGAATACCATAATTATATTGAAACAAGAGGCCCATGGGCCACTATGCTCACCAGAGCTCAGGTGGGCACTGCCCAATTGCAGTCAATAAAAAATCTTGGTAATTTCATGGAAAAAGTTCAGCCTCTTGTCCTATTAGCTAGCTGTGAATGGGCATTTGAATACCATAATTATATTGAAACAAGAGGCCCATGGGCCACTATGCTCACCAGAGCTCAGGTGGGCACTGCCCAATTGCAGCCATGTATTTTAACAGGATATCATTTTAATCTGCCAAATGAACCGTCATATCCAAATGAGCACCCATGTGGACTCAGTATATGAAACATTAGGCCTTTTATGAAGTAGAGGGGGTGGGGCATGGACCCAATGGAGCCCTGGTTGGTGTCACTAAATGTGTCTTATCACAAAGAACAAGAATATATATGGTTTAGCAGTGGGGATCTGCATGGCTGGAGATATAAGTGGAGGGGTTGGAGCATGCCCTGTCGTTCCCAGGAAAGCCCAAGATTGTTGTCCCTAAATGTGTCTTATCATAAGGACCAAGTATATATATGGTTATGGGGTGGGAATCTGAACGGTATCCAAGATATACTTTCATGAAGTGGAAAGGAGAGGACTGGCCCCTGCGGACACCCCTACAGTAGGTGTGCTAATAATAAGGAACAAGAACATATATGAATATGGGGTGGGGATTTGAATGGTTTCTGAAATATATGGCCTTTTATGAAGTGGAAGGGCGGGGCACATTGCCTCAGCACAAAGAGACCCCCAAGTTGGTGTGACTGAATGAGTCTTATCATAAGGAACAAGAATATATATGGTTTAGGGGTGGGGATCTGAACTATTTCTGAGATATGTGGCTTTTAATGAAGTCAAGCGGTGGAGCAAGGCCTGGGCATGCCCCGGGGACTCACAAGCTGGTGTTAATGAATGTGCCTTATCATAAGGAAGATGAATATATATGGTTTAGGGGTGGGGCTCTGAACAGTTTCTGAGATAAAAGGCATTTTGTGAAGTGCAGGGGTGGGGCAAGGCCCAGGGAGACCCCCAGGTTGGTGTCAATGAATGTGTCTTATCATAAGGTACAAGAATATATATGGTTTAAGGGTGGAGATCTGTAAGGTTTCCGAGATATTGTGATATTATGAAATGGAGGGGGTGGGACATGACCCCAGCACATCCCTGGGGACCCCCAGGTTGGTGTCACTGAATGTGTCTCACCATAATGAACAAGAACATATATGGTTTAGGGGTAGGGATCTGAACAGTTTCTGAGATATATGGCCTTTTGTGAAGTGAAGGGGTAGGGCATTGCTCCAGCGCACCCCGGAAGACCCCCAATTTGGGGTCAATGAATGTGTCTTATCATAAGGAACAAGAATATATATGGTTTAGGGGTGGGGATCTGAACTATTTCTGAGATATGTGGCTTTTAATGCAGTCAAGTGGTGGAGCAAGGCCTGGGCATGCCCCGGGGACTCACAAGCTGGTGTTAATGAATGTGCCTTATCATAAGGAAGATGAATATATATGGTTTAGGGGTGGGGCTCTGAACAGTTTCTGAGATAAAAGGCATTTTGTGAAGTGCAGGGGTGGGGCAAGGCCCAGGGAGACCCCCAGGTTGGTGTCAATGAATGTGTCTTATCATAAGGTACAAGAATATATATGGTTTAGGGGTGGAGATCTGTAAGGTTTCCGAGATATTGTGATATTATGAAATGGAGGGGGTGGGGCATGACCCCAGCATATCCCTGGGGACCCCCAGGTTGGTGTCACTGAATGTGTCTCACCATAATGAACAAGAACATATATGGTTTAGGGGTAGGGATCTGAACAGTTTCTGAGATATATGGCCTTTTGTGAAGTGAAGGGGTAGGGCATTGCTCCAGCGCACCCCGGAAGACCCCCAATTTGGGGTCAATGAATG
This sequence comes from Lucinisca nassula, assembly GCA_963580285.1. Lineage (NCBI taxonomy): Eukaryota > Metazoa > Mollusca > Bivalvia > Lucinida > Lucinidae > Lucinisca > Lucinisca nassula. The sequence goes on along the minus strand of CAUZLF010000490.1, from coordinate 298,571 downwards.
TGTCTTATCATAAGGAGCAAGAATATATATGGTTTAGGGGTGGGGATCTGAACTATTTCCGAGATATTGGGCCTTTTATGAAATGGAGGGGCGGGACATGGCCCCGGCGCTTCCCGGGGGACCCCCAGTTTGATGTCACTGAATGCGTCTTATCATAAGGAACAAGAGTATATAGGGCTCAGGGGTGGGGATCTGAATGGTTTCCAAGATATTGGGCCTTTTATGAAGTGGAGGGGGTGGGGCATGGCCTCGGCGCATCCTGGAGGACCTTCAGGTCGGTGTCAATGAATGCGTCTTATCAATAGAAACAAGAATATATATGGTTTAGGGGTGGGGATCTGTAAGGTTTCTGAGATATAAGGCATTTTATGAAGTACTGGGGGGCGGTGCATGGCCCCGGCACAACCTACTGGACCCCCAGGTTGACATAAAAGCATATGGCTGAGAGAAGTTTGCTAAAGGAACATTTCTATGAAAGTTTTGTCAAAATATCTGCAAAGGCTTTGTAGTTAATGCCATTTTTCAATTTTCCCCATTATAAGTCTATGGAAAATCTAAGTTGCCATAGCAACCAAACTAAAGAGCCGAATTTCATAAAAAAACACAAAACCTGTAAAGGCAAATATGGTGAATATTTCCATAAACTCTCAGCCTCATAGAGCATACGGTTTCTGAGGAGATGATTTTTTAAGTATTTTTTTTCTATTTTTTTTTCATTTTGGTTTCCATGGCAACCAATACAAATGAGCAGTAGGCCTAAAATCATATGGCAGATAGTAGATTGCCTAAGGAATATTTCTATGAAAGTTTTGTCAAAATATCTGCAGCGGCTTAGCAGTAAATGCCATTTTTCAATTTTCCCCATTATAAGTCTATGGAAACTCTAAGTTGCCATAGCAACCAAACTAATAAGCCAAATTTCATAAAAAACACAAACTTTCAATCCCCCAACCCAAGGATGCTACAGATGAAATTTGGGCCCAATGGGCCTAGCGGCTTCAGAGGAGATGTCGTTTGAAAATGTTAACGCCAGACGACGACGACGACGGACAACTGCCTATCCTATAAGCTCCCCCGGAGCCTTTGGCTTTGGTGAGCTAAAAAAAATGTGAAAAAACTAGAAATGTGTCAATACAACACAAATGCCCCCGCCCAGGGGCCTACCTCCACCCCACCAAAAAAAAAAAAACCAAAAAAAACAAGAGGGCCATGATGGCCCTGGATCGCTCACCTAATCCATAGTGTAACAAGTGGGCCCCAGAGAGGGCCATTATTGGCCCCAGGGCTTTAATGTGCATAATGTTGAGGGAGGTCTAAAAAGGTGAAGCTTCATACCAAACATCAACAAAGGCTAAAATTTGAACAATCTTGGCAAAGGTCCACTAGATGAAGCTACACATCAAATATCAAAGACCTGGGCCTAACGGTTTCAGAGAAGAAGATTTTTAAAGATTTTGCCTATATAAGCTTATGTAAAATCAAAGGGCCCCGGGACAGGGGCATTTTTTGCCCCAGCACTATAATTTGAACAATCTTGGAAGGGGTCCACTAGATGAAGCTTCATACCAAATATCAAAGTCCTGGGCCTTGTGGTTTCAGAGAAGAAGATTTTTAAAGATTTTCCCTATATAAGCCTATGTAAAACCAAAGGGCCCCGTGGCGGGGGCATTTTTTGTCCCAGCACTATAATTTGAACAATCTTGGTAGGGGTCCACTAGATGAAGCTTCATACCAAATATCAAAGTCCTGGGCCTTGTGGTTTCAGAGAAGAAGATTTTTAAAGATTTTCCCTATATAAGCCTATGTAAAACCAAAGGGCCCCGGGCGGGGGGCATTTTTGGCCTCAGCACTATAATTTGAACAATCTTGGTAGGGGTCCACTAGATGAAGCTTCATACCAAATATCAAAGACCTGGGCCGTGTGGTTTCAGAGAAGAAGATTTTTAAAGATTTTCCCTATATAAGCCAATGTAAAACCAAAGGGCCCCGTGGCGGGGGCATTTTTTGTCCCAGCACTAAAATTGGAACAATCTTGGTAGGGGTCCACTAGATGAAGCTTCATACCAAATATCAAAGTCCTGGGCCTTGTGGTTTCAGAGAAGAAATTTTTTAAAGATTTTCCCTATATAAGCCTATGTAAAACCAAAGGGCCCCAGGGCGGGGGCATTTTTGGCCCCAGCACTATAATTTGAACAATCTTGGTAGGGGTCCACTAGATGAAGCTTCATACCAAATATCAAAGACCTGGGCCTTGTGGTTTCAGAGAAGAAGATTTTTAAAGATTTTCCCTATATAAGCCAATGTAAAACCAAAGGGCCCCGTGGCGGGGGCATTTTTTGTCCTAGCACTAAAATTTGAACAATCTTGGTAGGGGTCCACTAGATGAAGCTTCATACCAAATATCAAAGTCCTGGGCCTTGTGGTTTCAGAGAAGAAAATTTTTAAAGATTTTCCCTATATAAGCCTATGTAAAACCAAAGGGCCCCAGGGCGGGGGCATTTTTGGCCCCAGCACTATAATTTGAACAATCTTGGTAGGGGTCCACTAGATGAAGCTTCATACCAAATATCAAAGACCTGGGCCTTGTGGTTTCAGAGAAGAAGATTTTTAAAGATTTTCCCTATATAAGCCCATGTAAAACCAAAGGGCCCCGGGGCGGGGGCATTTTTGGCCCTAGCACTGTAATTTGAACAATCTTGGTAGGGGTCAACTAGATGAAGCTTCATACCAAATATCAAAGACCTGGGCCGTGTGGTTTCAGAGAAGAAGATTTTTAAAGATTTTCCCTATATAAGCCAATGTAAAACCAAAGGGCCCCGTGGCGGGGGCATTTTTTGTCCCAGCACTAAAATTTGAACAATCTTGGTAGGGGTCCACTAGATAAAGCTTCATACCAAATATCAAAGTCCTGGGCCTTGTGGTTTCAGAGAAGAAGATTTTTAAAGATTTCCCCTATATAAGCCTATGTAAAACCAAAGGGCCCCGGGGCGGGGGCATTTTTGGCCCCAGCACTATAATTTGAACAATCTTGGTAGGGGTCCACTAGATGAAGCTTCATACCAAATATCAAAGACCTGGGCTTTGTGGTTTCAGAGAAGAAGATTTTTAAAGATTTTCCCTATATAAGCCTATGTAAAACCAAAGGGCCCCAGGGCGGGGGCATTTTTGGCCCCAGCATTATAATTTGAACAATCTTGGTAGGGGTCCACTAGATGAAGCTTCATACCAAATATCAAAGACCTGGGCCTTGTGGTTTCAGAGAAGAAGATTTTTTAAGTTTTTGGTGAAAAAAATCTATTTTTTGCTCCTGTGACCTAGATGTGCAACGGACCGGAACCATTTGAACAACTTTGAAAGGGGACCACCTAAGGATCATTCCTGTGAAGTTTGGTCAAAATCCGATCATAGGTTTAGGAGGAGATGTCGTTTAAAGAAATTGTTTACGCACGGACGCACGGACGCACGCACGGACGCACGCACGACGGACGACGGACAAAAAGTGATCCCAAAAGCTCACCTCGTCACTACGTGACGGTGAGCTAAAAACTTGAATTTCAATAACACCTGTCATTGGACAGCGTAACTCGCCTGGAAAAGTGTCCTTGGCATAGATTGGTGTATCATCCGATGCAGGGGGCATAAAAACTCATGGCTCAGATGAAGCCTATATTAAGCCCACCATCATGATTGGCGAGAACTGGTCTGACTGGTGGATAATAGTAATCAAACCAATGAACAATTTAGTGTAACAGTCAGACAAGCTATTTATAGTGGAGTGGTCTTACTGTTTGAGGATCCTAATACCATCATTTTTACAGAATTTTTATGCCCCGGAATTAAAAAAGTTACGGGAGCAAATACAGTACAGTTTTTTGGTCTGCTCAGCTGTCTGTCCATCAGTATGACTGTCCACAAAAACCAGAGAAAACAAGAGTTGGGCTTAACTTTTGAATAGCAAATGATAATTCTTTCCTTTTTACACATTTGCATTCCTTTAAATGTCACAAGACCTTTCCAGCGGAACCAACATTTTCATGATCTTGACATTTTGATCTAATTTCAAAAAACTTATGGTAAGTGTTCAGGCTTTCATATTTTACATGTGCATATCTTTTTACTATGCAATTCCAGTGGTATATATTTTTTTAATTTGTGATCTTGACTTTGACATTTCACCAACTTTTAAAAATTTACCATTGGCCATTACTTGTTGCAAAGCAATATGGCTGTCATATTTCACATGTGCATTCAAAAGATCTTTCCAGCATCACCATAACTTTTTACCTTGGACCTTGACCTTGACATCAAACATATTTTTTAAGAAACTCTAACATTGCCCATAACCAAGTTGCCTTTTTTTTTAAGCTCACCGTCACGTAGTGACGAGGTGAGCTTTTGGGATCACTTTTCGTCCGTCGTCCGTCGGTCGTGCGTGTGTCCGTCCGTCCGTGCGTCCATCCGTAAGCAATTTCTTTAAACGACATCTCCTCCTAAACCACTGATCGGATTTTGACCAAACTTCACAGGAATGATCCTTAGGTGGTCCCCTTTCAAAATTGTTCAAATGGTTCCGGCCCGTTGCACATTTAGGTCATAGGAGCCAAAAATAGATTTTTTTCATCAAAAACTTAAAAAATCTTCTTCTCTGAAACCACAAGGCCCAGGTCTTTGATATTTGGTATGAAGCTTCATCTAGTGGACCCCTACCAAGATTGTTCAAATTATAGTGCTGGGGCCAAAAATGCCCCGGCTCCGGAGCCCTTTGGTTTTGCATGGGCTTATATAGGGAAAATCTTTAAAAATCTTCTTCTCTGAAACCACAAGGCCCAGGACTTTGATATTTGGTATGAAGCTTCATCTAGTGGACCCCTACCAAGATTGTTCACATTATAGTGCTGGGGTCAAAAATGCCCCCGCTCCGGAGCCCTTTGGTTTTACATAGGCTTATATAGGGAAAATCTTTAAAAAATCTTCTTCTCTGAAACCGCAAGGCCCAGGTCTTTGATATTTGGTATGAAGCTTCATCTGGTGGTACCCTACCAAGATTGTTCACATTATAGTGCTGGGGTCAAAAATGCCCCCGCCCCGGGGCTTTTGGTTTTACATGGGCTTATATAGGGAAAATCTTTAAAAATCTTCTTCTCTAAAACCGCAAGGCCCAGGTCTTTGATATTTGGTTAGAAGCTTCAACTAGTGAACCCCTACCAAGATTGTTCGAATTATAGTGCTGGGGCCAAAAATGCCCCCGCCCAAGGGCCCTTTGGTTTTATATGGGCTTATATAGGGAAAATCTTTAAAAATCTTCTTCTCTGAAACCACAAGGCCCAGGTCTTTGATATTTGGAATGAAGCTTCATCTAGTGGACCCCTACCAAGATTGTTAAAATTATAGTGCTGGGGCCAAAAATGCCCCTGCCCTGGGACCCTTTGGTTTTACATAGGCTTATATAGGGAAAATCTTTAAAAAATCTTCTTCTCTGAAACCGCAAGGCCCAGGTCTTTGATATTTGGTATGAAGCTTCATCTTGTGGACCCCTACCAAGATTGTTCAAATTATAGCCCAGGGGCCAAAAATGTCCCTGCTCGGAGGCCCTTTGGTTTTACATAGACTTCTATAGAGAAAATCTTGAAAAAACTTCTTCTCTGAAACCACAAGGCCTATAGGTCTTTGATATTTGGTATGAAGCTTCATCTAGTGGACCTCTAGAAAGATATTTGGTATGAAGCTTCATCTAGTGGACCTCTAGAAAGATTGTTCAAATTATAGCCCTGAGACTAAAAATGGCCCCGCCTCGGGGCCCTTTGGTTTTACATAGACTTATATAGGGAAAATCTTTAAAAATTTTCTTCTGTGAAACCAAAAGGCCTAGGTCTGATATTTGGTGTGTAATTTCATCTATTAGACCTCTATCAAGATTGTTCAAATGATAGCCCTGGGGCCAAAATTGCCCCCGCCCCAAGACCCTTTGGTTTTACATAGACTTATATAGGGAAATATTTAAAAATCTTCTTCTCTGAAACTGCAAGGCCCATGTCTTTGATATTTTGGTATGGAGCTTCATCTAGTGGATCTCTACCAAAATTTATCAAATTATAGCCCTCAGGCCACAAATGCCCCCGCCCAGGGGCCCTTTGGTTTTACATAGACTTATATAGAGATAATCTTTGAAAAATCTTCTTCTCTGAAACAGCAAGGCCCATGTCTTTGATATTTTGGTATGGAGCTTCATCTAGTGGATCTCTACCAAAATTGTTCAAATTATAGCCCTCGGCCACAAATACCCCCGCCCAGGGGCCCTTTGGTTTTACTTAGACTTATATAGAGATAATCTTTGAAAAATCTTCTTCTCTGAAACAGCAAGGCCCAGGTCTTGGATATTTGTAGTGAAGCTTCATCTAGTGGACCTCTATCAAGATTATTTAAATTATAGCCCTGAGGACAAAAATACCCCTGCCCCTGGGCCATTTGGTTTTACATAGGCTTATGTAGGGAATATCTTTAAAAAAATCTTCTTCTCTGAAACCGAAAGGCCCAGGTCTTTGATATTTGTTGTGTAGCTTCATCTATTGGGCCTTTGCCAAGATTGGTCAAATTATAGCCTTTGTTGATATTTGGTATGAACCTTCACCTTTTTAGACCTCCCTCAACATTATGCACATTATAGCCCTGGTGTCAATAATGGCCCTCCCTGGGGCCCACTTATTACTCTATGGATCAGGTGAGCGATCCAGGGCCATCATGGTCCTCTTGTTTTCTTGAAACAAGATGTAAGGAGAATCTGTTACAGTACTGTTACGTAACGAAATGAAACCTTTTTCTTGAAACAAGATGCAAGGAGAATCTGTTACAGTTCTGTTACGTAACGGAATGAAATGTTACGAAACAGGACTGTAACATACATGTGTTTTCTTGTTTCTGTTACAAATCCATAACGTAACAGACTGGACCGTTACGTAACGGGATTCTGTTACGCCGTTACGTTACGTTTCCCTTTTTTATTCTTGAAACAAGATGTAAGGAGAATCTGTTACAGTTCTGTTACGTAACAGAATGAAACGTTACGAAACAGGACTGTAACATAGTTGTTTTCTTGTTTCTGTTACAAATCCGTTACGTAACAGACTGGACCGTTACGTAACGGGATTCTGTTACGCCGTTACGTTACGTTTCACTTTTTTTTTCTTGAAACAAGATGCAAGGAGACTCTGTTACAGCTCTGTTACGTAACAGATTGAAACGTTACGAAACAGGACTGTAACATACATGTGTGTTCTTGTTTCTGTTACAAATCCGTTACGTAACGGACTGGACCGTTACGTAACGGGATTCTGTTATGCCGTTACGTTACGTTTCACTTTTTTTTTCTTGAAACAAGATGCAAGGAGACTCTGTTACAGCTCTGTTACGTAACAGATTGAAACGTTACGAAACAGGACTGTAACATACATGTGTGTTCTTGTTTCTGTTACAAATCCGTTACGCGGGATTCTGTTACGCCGTTACGTTACGTTTCACTTTTTTTTCTTGAAACAAGATGCAAGGAGAATCTGTTACAGTTCTGTTACGTAACGGAATGAAACGTTACAAAACAGGACTGTAACATACATGTGTTTTCTTGTTTCTGTTACAAATCCGTTACGTAACGGACTGGACCGTTACGTAACGGGATTCTGTTACGCCGTTACGTTACGTTTCACTTTTTTATTCTTGAAACAAGATGTATGGAGAATCTGTTACAGTTCTGTTACGTAACAGAATGAAACGTTACGAAACAGGACTGTAACATACATGTGTATTCTTGTTTCTGTTACAAATCCGTTACGTAACGGACTGGACCGTTACGTAAAGGGATTCTGTTACGCCGTTACGTTACGTTTCACTTTTTTTTTCTTGAAACAAGATGCAAGAAGAATCTGTTACAGTTCTGTTACGTAACGGAATGAAACGTTACGAAACAGGACTGTAACATACATGTGTTTTCTTGTTTCTGTTACAAATCCGTTATGTAACGGACTGGACCGTTACGTAACGGGATTCTGTTACGCCGTTACGTTTCACTTTTTTATTCTTGAAACAAGATGTATGGAGAATCTGTTACAGTTCTGTTACGTAACAGAATGAAACGTTACGAAACAGGAATGTAACATAGTTGTTTTCTTGTTTCTGTTACAAATCCGTTACGTAACGGACTGGACCGTTACGTAACGGGATTCTGTTACGCCGTTACGTTACGTTTCACTTTTTTTTTCTTGAAACAAGATGCAAGGAGATTCTGTTACAGTTCTGTTATGTAACAGATTGAAACGTTAGGAAACAGGACTGTAACATACATGTGTTTTCTTGTTTCTGTTACAAATCCGTTACGTAACGGACTGGACCGTTACGTAACGGGATTCTGTTACGCCGTTACGTTACGTTCCACTTTTTTTTTTCTTGAAACAAGATGCAAGGAGACTCTGTTACAGTTCTGTTACGTAACAGATTGAAACGTTACGAAACAGGACTGTAACATACATATGTATTCTTGTTTCTGTTACAAATCCGTTACGTAACGGACTGGACTGTTACGTAACGGGATTCTGTTACGCCGTTACGTTACGTTTCACTTTTTTATTCTTGAAACAAGATGTAAGGAGAATCTGTTACAGTTCTGTTACGTAACAGAATGAAACGTTACGAAACAGGACTGTAACATAGTTGTTTTCTTGTTTCTGTTACAAATCCGTTACGTAACGGACTTGACCGTTACGTAACGGGATTCTGTTACGCCGTTACGTTACGTTTCACTTTTTTTTTCTTGAAACAAGATGCAAGGAGACTCTGTTACAGCTCTGTTACGTAACAGATTGAAACGTTACGAAACAGGACTGTAACATACATGTGTGTTCCTGTTTCTGTTACAAATCCGTTACGTAACGGACTGGACCGTTACGTAACGGGATTCTGTTATGCCGTTATGTTACGTTTCACTTTTTTTTTCTTGAAACAAGATGCAAGGAGACTCTGTTACAGCTCTGTTACGTTACAGATTGAAACGTTACGAAACAGGACTGTAACATACATGTGTGTTCTTGTTTCTGTTACAAATCCGTTACGTAACGGACTGGACCGTTACGTAACGGGATTCTGTTACGCCGTTTCGTTACGTTTCACTTTTTTTTCTTGAAACAAGATGCAAGGAGAATCTGTTACAGTTCTGTTACGTAACGGAATGAAACGTTACAAAACAGGACTGTAACATACATGTGTTTTCTTGTTTCTGTTACAAATCCGTTACGTAACGGACTGGACCGTTACGTAACGGGATTCTGTTACGCCGTTACGTTACGTTTCACTTTTTTATTCTTGAAACAAGATGTATGGAGAATCTGTTACAGTTCTGTTACGTAACAGAATGAAACGTTACAAAACAGGAATGTAACATATTTGTTTTCTTGTTTCTGTTACAAATCCGTTACGTAACGGACTGGACTGTTACGTAACGGGATTCTGTTACACCGTTACGTTACGTTTCACTTTTTTTTCTTGAAACAAGATGCAAGGAGACTCTGTTACAGTTCTGTTACGTAACAGATTGAAATGTTACGAAACAGGACTGTAACATACATGTGTTTTCTTGTTTCTGTTACAAATCCGTTACGTAACGGACTGGACCGTTACGTAACGGGAGTCTGTTACGCCGTTACGTTACGTTTCACTTTTTTTTTCTTGAAACAAGATGCAAGGAGACTCTGTTACAGTTCTGTTACGTAACAGATTGAAACGTTACGAAACAGGACTGTAACATACATGTGTATTCTTGTTTCTGTTACAAATCCGTTACGTAACGGACTGGACCGTTACGTAACGGGATTCTGTTACGCCGTTACGTTACGTTTCACTTTTTTTTTCTTGAAACAAGATGCAAGGAGACTCTGTTACAGTTCTGTTATGTAACAGATTGAAACGTTACGAAACAGGACTGTAACATACATGTGTTTTCTTGTTTCTGTTACAAATCCGTTACGTAACGGACTGGACCGTTACGTAACGGGATTCTGTTACGCCGTTACGTTACGTTTCACTTTTTTTTTCTTGAAACAAGATGCAAGGAGACTCTGTTACAGTTCTGTTACGTAACAGATTGAAACGTTACGAAACAGGACTGTAACATACATGTGTATTCTTGTTTCTGTTACAAATCCGTTACGTAACGGACTGGACTGTTACGTAACGGGATTCTGTTACGCCGTTACATTACGTTTCACTTTTTTTTTTCTTGAAACAAGATGCAAGAAGAATCTGTTACAGTTCTGTTACGTAACAGAATGAAACGTTACGAAACAGGACTGTAACATACATGTGTTTTCTTGTTTCTGTTACAAATCCGTTACGTAACGGACTGGACCGTTACGTAACGGGATTCTGTTACGCCGTTACGTTACGTTTCACTTTTTTATTCTTGAAACAAGATGTATGGAGAATCTGTTACAGTTCTGTTACGTAACAGATTGAAACGTTACGAAACAGGACTGTAACATACATGTGTATTCTTGTTTCTGTTACAAATCCGTTACGTAACGGACTGGACTGTTACGTAACGGGATTCTGTTACGCCGTTACGTTACGTTTCACTTTTTTTATCTTGAAACAAGATGCAAGGAGAATCTGTTACAGTTCTGTTACGTAACAGAATGAAACGTTACGAAACAGGACTGTAACATACATGTGTTTTTTTGTTTCTGTTACAAATCCGTTACGAAACAGACTGAAACGTTTTGTAACAAGACTGTAACTCCTATTTTAATTTGAACTAGGTCTATATAAGGATACAGTCACAAACACTCCGTTACACGTTACGTTACGTTACAGAAAAACATGTCCACTTCTAGGGGTGCGTAGATTTTGTGCAGTATCTACTTGATTTTGGTCAGTTGTTTATCAATTAACCCAAACATCACGATAACAAGTCCATGAAATGAAGACCCCCCTAAACCCCACTTTATACAGAGAAAAGTGGTGTTTACGGGGTTATACATTATCTCCCTTATTTTTGCTTTAACTGGAGGCCCCCTGTGCAGGGAGAACCATCCCCTGTGCAGGTTAAAGATCCCTACCGTAATTACATGATTACTGTGTAGGCTTTCATCCTGCAAACCTGGAGTGTATGTCATATACACCTGCGGTAATGGTCAAATGTGACCGACGCAGTATCAGAAGATAGATAGATAGATAGATTGTTGGTACTCGTTAGAACCGCCTCATTGAGGCGGTTCTAACAAGTAACCACAATCTATGTTGAAAGCAGAAATAATACAGATTTTATCATTTTTACCTAATATTTATCATTTTCTGACACCATGTTGGACGCCATTATTTCTTAAGGACATGTTTTCCTAATGGATATCAATGCATAGAAACTCTTCAGTGCTAAATTTCACCTCACTACCACTGGTTATGCCCCCAACTTTGAAAAAGTTGGAGGGGCATATTGCTTCTGGTTCGTTCGTCCGTTCGTCCGTTCGTCCGTCCGTTACGCTTTTGATGCATAGCATAACTAAAGAACCGTGTATGCTAGGGTTTTGAAATTTCATATATGGATTCCTCATGGAAAGTTAGCTGACGCGTATTTTTTTTCTCGTCCGGATTATGCCCCCTTCAAGAATTATTGCCCTTTGAAATTTTTTTAATAAAATCTTGTCAGCAAGATATCTCAAAAACTATTGGAGCTAGAGCCTTGAAATGTGGTGAATATATTGGTGGTGATGAGTAGATGAACTGATTAACTTTTGACAAAATTCCGAAAAATACTTTGTGAGTTATGGCCCTTTGTCAATTTGGTAATTTATGCCCATTGTAATGTATGCTAAAAGTGATGCATAGCATATCTTTAGAACCGTGTATGCTAGGGTTTTGAAATTTCATATATGGATTCCTCATGGAAAATTAGCTGACGCGTATTTTTTTTCTTGTCCGGATTATGCCCCTTTTAAGAGTTATTGCCCTTTGAAATTTTTTTAATAAAATCTTGTCAGCAAGATATCTCAAAAACTATTGGAGCTAGAGCCTTGAAAGTTGGTGAATAGATTGGTAGTGATGAGTAGATGAACTGATTAACTTTTGACAAAATTCCGAAAAATACTTTGTGAGTTATGACCCTTTGTCATTTTGGTAATTTGTGCCCATTGTAATGTATGCTAAAAGTGATGCATAGCATAACTTTAGAACCGTGTATTCTAGGGTTTTGAAATTTCAAATATGGATTCCTCATGGAAAATTAGCTGACGCGTATTTTTTTTCTTGTCCGGATTTTGCCCCTTTTAAGAGTTATTGCCCTTTGAAATTTTTTTAATAAAATCTTGTCAGCAAGATATCTCAAAAATTATTGGAGCTAGAGCCTAGATAGTTGGTGAATAGATTGGTGGTGATGAGTAGATGAACTGATTAACTTTTGACAAAATTCCGAAAAATACTTTGTGAGTTATGGCCCTTTGTCAACCGCTTAGAGGATCTAAGCCTGTCCAGGAACCGCGGTGCGAGGCGGACCGTCCATGCTAATAAACCCTATTGGTTTCATTGGGCAACAGGGCTTGAGATGTCATTTCATCTCAATGTCGGGTAAAAGTCCCACAAAATTGGAAGCAACGTCTCCAAAATGACCTTTACAGTGTTGACGGAGACGTTAAACCTCAAATCAAACAAACAAACAAATGGCCCTTTGTCATTTTGGTAATTTATGCCCATTGTAATGTATGCTAAAAGTGATGCATAGCATATCTTTAGAACCGTGTATGCTAGGGTTTTGAAATTTCATATATGGATTCCTCATGGAAAATTAGCTGACGCGTATTTTTGTCGCACCTGCTTTAGCAGGAAGACATAGGCGTGCAAGTTTCCGTCCGTCCGTCCGTCCGTCCGTCCGTCCGTCCGTCCGTCCGTTCGTCCGTCCGTCCGTTCGTCCGTCCGTCCGTCCGTCAACATTTTACACTGGATGTCTTGTCATCGCAACTCCTCCTACACTTTTAGACCGATCATTTGGAAACTTTGCATGTGCTTTCGCCATGGTATGAGGATGCGCATGTGGTTTGGACTTAATCTTCGAATCAATTTTTGTCACTTTTTCCATATTGTGAACTTAGTCATTTTTAGGTATGCGATACGTACCTCTTGTCATCGCAACTCCTCTTGCAGTTTTATACCGATCATTTTGAAACTTTGCATGTGCTTTCACCATGGTATGAGGATGTGCATGTGGTTTCGACATAATTTTCAGAATATTTTTTTCCGCTTTTTGCACATTATGAACTTAGCCATTTTTAAGCTTCATTTGATATACGATAGGTACCTCTTGTCATCGCAACTCCTCCTACAGTTTCATACCGATTATTTTGAAACTTTGTGTGTGATTTTACCTTGCTATGAGGATGCGCATGTGGTTTGGACTTTATCTTCGGATAAATTTTTGTCACTTTTTCCACATTGTGAACTTAGTCATTTTTAACCTTCGATTGATATATGATAGGTACCTCTTGTCATCGCAACTCCTCTTGCAGTTTTATACCGATCATTTTGAAACTTTGCGTGTGCTTTCGCTATGGTATGAGGATGCGCATGTGGTTTGGACTTTATCGTCGGATCATTTTTTTTCACTTTTTCCACATTGTGAACTTAGTCATTTTTAACCTTCAATTGATATATGATAGGTACCTCTTGTCATCGCAACTCCTCTTGCAGTTTTATACCGATCATTTTGAAACTTTGCGTGTGCTTTCGCCATGGTATGAGGTTGTGCATGTGATTTCGACATAATTCTCAGAATATTTTTTTTTCACTTTTGCACATTGTGAACTTAGCCAATTATAAGCTTTAGTTGATATACAATAGGTACCTCTTGTCATCGCAACTTCTCTTACAGTTTTATATTGATCATTTTAAAACATTGTGTGTGTTTTTACCTATGGTATGAGGATGTGCATGTGGTTTTGACTTTATCTTGGGATCAATTTTTATCACTTTTTCCACATTGTAAACTTAGTCAGTTTTTTACCTCACATATATAGGCTATGGATTCTTCTCAAAGCCCTATATTCATTTCTTCTGCCTTAAATAAACTTTTATTTTTTTGTGTGGGGCAGGTGGGGAGCAGGTGCGACATCAACTTCACCGAAGTTGAATTTCTGGTTTTTCTTGTCCTGATTATGCCCCTTTTAAGAATTATTGCCCTTTGAAATTTTTTTAATAAAATCTTGTCAGCAAGATATCTCAAAAACTATTGGAGCTAGAGCCTTGAAAGTTGCTGAATAGATTGGTGGTGATGAGTAGATGAACTGATCAACTTATGACAAAATTTCGAAAAATACTTTGTGAGTTATGGCCCTTTGTCATTTTGGTAATTTGTGAAAAACTTTGTCATCGTTCTAGCGCCTACATTTCTTCACCAATTTCAATATAACTTCACACAAATGTTCCTTATAAAAAAATCTCGAGCGAGTTCGACTTTCAAGGTCATGACCTCAAGGTCAAGGTCACTGTGGCTATTTTTAGAAAAACTTTGTCATCACTCTATCGCCTACATTTCTTCACCAATTTCAATATAACTTCACACAAATGTTCCTTATAAAAACAATCTCGAGGGAGTTCGACTTTCAAGGTCATGACCTCAAGGTCAAGGTCACTGTGGCTATTTTTAGAAAAACTTTGTCATCACTCTATCGCCTACATTTCTTCACCAATTTCAATATAACTTCACACAAATGTTCCTTATAAAAAAATCTCGAGCGAGTTCGACTTCAAGGTCATGACCTCAAGGTCAAGGTCACTGTGGCTATTTTTAGAAAAACTTTGTCATCGCTCTAGCGCCTACATTTCTTCACCAATTTCAATATAACTTCACACAAATGTTTCTTATGACAATATCTCAGCGAATTCGACTTTCAAGGTCATGACCTCAAGGTCAAGGTCACTGTGGCAATTATAAGAAAAACTTTGTCATCACTCTAGCGCCTACATTTCTTCAATGATTTCAATATAACTTCACACAAATGTGCCTTATGACAATATCTTGAGCGAGGACAACTTTCAAGGTCATGACCTCAAGGTCAAGGTCACTGTGGCTATTTTTAGAAAAACTTTGTCATTGCTCTAGCGCCTACATTTCTTCACTGATTTCAATATAACTTCACACAAATGTTCCTTATGACAATATCTCGAGTGTGTTCGACTTTCAGGGTCATGACCTCAAGGTCAAGGTCACTGTGGTTATTTTTAGAAAAACTTTGTCATCGCTCTAGCGCCTACATTTCTTCACCAATTTCATTATAACTTCACACAAATGTTTCTTATGACAATATCTCAGCGAGTTCGACTTTCAAGGTCATGACTTCAAGGTCAAGGTCACTGTTGTTATTTTAAGAAAAACTTTGTCATCGCTCTAGCGCCTACATTTCTTCACCGATTTCAATATTACTTCACACAAATGTTCCTTATGACAATAGCTCTAGCCAGTTCCACTTTAAAGGTCAAGGTCACTGTGGCTATTTTTAGAAAAAACTTTGTCATCACTCTATCGCCTACATTTCTTCACCAATTTCAATATAACTTCACACAAATGTTCCTTATAAAAAAATCTCGAGCGAGTTCGACTTCAAGGTCATGACCTCAAGGTCAAGGTCACTGTGGCTATTTTTAGAAAAACTTTGTCATCGCTCTAGCGCCTACATTTCTTCACCAATTTCAATATAACTTCACACAAATGTTTCTTATGACAATATCTCAGCGAATTCGACTTTCAAGGTCATGACCTCAAGGTCAAGGTCACTGTGGCAATTATAAGAAAAACTTTGTCATCACTCTAGCGCCTACATTTCTTCAATGATTTCAATATAACTTCACACAAATGTGCCTTATGACAATATCTTGAGCGAGGACAACTTTCAAGGTCATGACCTCAAGGTCAAGGTCACTGTGGCTATTTTTAGAAAAACTTTGTCATTGCTCTAGCGCCTACATTTCTTCACTGATTTCAATATAACTTCACACAAATGTTCCTTATGACAATATCTCGAGTGTGTTCGACTTTCAGGGTCATGACCTCAAGGTCAAGGTCACTGTGGTTATTTTTAGAAAAACTTTGTCATCGCTCTAGCGCCTACATTTCTTCACCAATTTCATTATAACTTCACACAAATGTTTCTTATGACAATATCTCAGCGAGTTCGACTTTCAAGGTCATGACTTCAAGGTCAAGGTCACTGTTGTTATTTTAAGAAAAACTTTGTCATCGCTCTAGCGCCTACATTTCTTCACCGATTTCAATATTACTTCACACAAATGTTCCTTATGACAATAGCTCTAGCCAGTTCCACTTTAAAGGTCAAGGTCACTGTGGCTATTTTTAGAAAAACTTTGTCAATGCTCTAGCGCTTACATTTCTTCACCGATTTCAATATAACTTCACACAAACGTTCCTTATGACAATATCTCAAGCCATTTCAACTTTCAAGGTCAAGGTCACAATGGCTATTTTTAGAAAAACTTTGTCATCGCTCCAGCGCCTACATTTCTTCACCGATTTCAATATAACTTCACACAAATGATCCTTATGACAATACCTCGAAAGAGTTTGACTTTCAAGGTCAAGGTCACAGTGGCTATTTTTAGAAAAACTTTTTCATTGCTCTAGTGCTTACATTTTTTCACCAATTTCAAAATCGATTCACACAAATGTTTCTTATGACAATATCTGTAGCGATTTCGACTTTCAAGGTCAAGGTCACTGTGGCTATTTTTAGAAAAACTTTGTCATCGCCCTAGTGACTACATTTCTTCACTGATTTCAATATAACTTCACACAAATGTTCCTTATGACAATACCTCGAGTGAGTTTGACTTTTAAGGTCAAGGTCACTGTGGCTATTTTTAGAAAAACTTTGACATGGCTCTAGCGCTTACATTTCTTCACCAATTTCAATATAACTTCACACAAATGTTCCTTAAGACAATATCTCGAACTATTTCGACTTTCAAGGTCAAGGTCACTGTGGCTATTTTTAGAAAATCTTTGTCATCGCTCTAGTGCCTACATTTATTGATGGATGTTAATAGAACTTCACACAAATGTTCCTTATGACAATATCTCGAACTATTTCGACTTTCAAGGTCAAGGTCACTATGGCTATTTTTAGAAAAACTTTGTCATTGCTCTACCGCCTACATTTATGATTTTAATCTAACTTCACACAAAAGATGCTTATGATAATATCTTGTGTAAGATCTACTTCGCGGCCATGGCCTCAAGTCAAGGTCCCTATGACTATTTTTAGAGAAATAATGTCATCACTCTAGAACCTACATTTATGGATGGATTTTTAAACAAACTTTACACAAATGTTGCATATGATAATATCTCAAGCAAGTTGGACTTTTGCCATTTCAGTGTTTTCCACACACGAAGTTGTCTTGTGCGAGGGGATTTGTATCGCATGCGATGCCTTGTTTTTTTTTAATAAAATCTTGTCAGCAAGTCCATATCTTGAGAACTATTAGAGCTTCATTAATCATTCTTGGTACAAACTTGCATCCAGGCATTGCAACTTCAACGCAAGCATCCATATCTGACCTTGACCTATATTTCATGGTTCACTGACTTTGTGAATTATTGCGACCACCCTGACTTTCACCATTTCTCGAAAACTATTAAAGCTTTTTAAATTATAATTGGTACAAACTTGCATCTAGGAATTGCAACTGCAACGCAAGCATCCATATTTGACTTTTACCCATATTTCATGGTTCACTGACTTTGTGAATTATTGCGACCACCCTGACTTTCTATCTAATGTAAGAGTCCATTTCTCAAGATCTATTAGAGCTTCATTAATTGTATTTGGTACAAGCTTGCATTTAGGAATTGAAACTTCAATGCAAGTATCCATTTCTGACCTTGACCTACATTTTATGGTTCACTGACTTTGTAAAATAGTGTGACAACCCTAACTTTCACCCTGATGTAAGAGTCTGTTTTTAAGAGTTTCATTGATGATACTTGGTACATGGTTGGAACTAGGAGTGAAATTTTTATGCAGGCATCCATGTTTGATCTTGACCTAGATTTCATGGTTTGGTGACTTTGCGCCTCCACAGGCGCGACATAGCCTTCGGGGGAATTCTTGTTGTATGTTTTTGAGTCTTTAACAATATTTGTTGAATATTTTGCCATCTAAGGACAAGCAAAGGTTGGGGGCATTGTGTTTTACAAACACCATTTCTAGTTTGTAGGAAATCCAGGTAACTTATTATGGAAAACAAGCAGCGTTAATTTTATCACAATGAGGTCAGCGTGTTTTTTAATTATCTTAATTAGAAGGGTTATCTATAGAATCTGGGCTGGAATCATGGGTTGGGTTTGTGTAGCAAAACATGAGCAGCATAAGGTCCAAAATCTTAAGAAACTAGGGCAACTTGCACCTACAATTAATCAATTGATTAGAAATGTAAGTTAATACTTTGTTTACTTCCAAGTCACGTTTCTAATAATTTCACTAATTTATTTTATCAAAAACTAATTAAGTTGTTTACTTTTAAGTTACATTTACAAATTAAAAAGAGATTAAATAATTATTTTGTTTATACTAAAGTCATGTTCTATGAAATTACTTGATTAACATCAAACAGGAATTGATGAAAGGGTGTGTTTTAATTTCACAGTAATTGATTTTTAATAGTTTTTGGGTGGGTTTTAATTTCACAGTAATTAACTTTTAATACATTTTGGGTGTGTTTTAATTAACTCATTTACATAGTGGGTTATTCGGTTAAGTGGGTGACCAACCTTGTGAGTCATGGAACACTATATAAGCAGGTTGCTCTAGGTTCAAGTGGGTAGTTCTTTAGTACTTCTTTGATAGATGTTTAGAAGTTTTGTCGAAAACAATAAAATATACAAACATTAAACTACTCCAAACTTTGGAAAACGTTTTGTCTTTCCTTTTATATTATACCCCTTAATGTTATACTGAGGAGGGAGTATAAACTTTTGGTGCCGTGACCAGGATATTAATTAAAACAAATTAGTAAAGACGTCAAAAATAAAAAAAATAAAAAGTCAAAAATAAAAATGGGACGTTATAAAATCGAATGGGTTGATACGTTGGAACATCGAAGTATTGAAGTGGAATAAAAGAAGACAAGGGGACAATCAAATTTGTTTAACAGCCAGAAAACTATACAGGGACTAATACCAATCAAATACACTATACGATGACACGAGTTTTCGACCAGGAACTGAACCTTGTTACTGATGACACTAACAGTCTTTCAGTGGAGCAGGACTAGCTATTTTAAACATTGTTTGGTGGCGTTTATAATAGTTTCACCAGCTGGGACAGTCTAACACCATCCACATTTTCTAGGATAGTCTAACACCAGTATCTTCTTGGACATTTGTACATCATTAATCTTCTGGGATATATTTGCATCATTTACCTTCTGGGACAGTCGGATAAGCAACAATCTGTAAACAACGAGGTGGAAAAGACAACTTCTTCGAGATTGTGCATCCAGATTGACTTTACCAGTGTTATTAACATTTATGTGTTCTGAATAACCAAAAGTGGACTTTTAAAACGCAGGGTAAGTGAATTTTGTATTCTTCTTTCTGAATCACTAAAATGGCTGATCAGGATATTGGGGCAGTATTTAATAATTTAGCCACTCAAATGGCTAATGTTTCATCTGCAGTTGGGGCACAGGGGATTGCTCAGGTTGTAACACCTTTCAATGGTGACTCCAAAGAATTTAAAGCATGGATAAAATCAATTGAAAAATATGCTATTTTAACTGGGGTAGGTGCTGACCGCATTAAAATGATAGCTTATCAATCAAGTCGAGGGGCTGTAAGTGACTTTATTCAGAGATATTTGCATGACCATCCAACAAATAATTGGGATCAATTGAAAGCAGAGTTAAGTGGTAGATTTGCTGAAATTACTGACCCTCAACATGCCTTTACACTCTTGCGTAAAGTTAGGCAGAAACCTGATGAGAATGTGCAGCTTTATGCTGAAAGGCTCTTAGCTCTTGCAGAAGAGGCCTTGTTGATCCAACAATCTGGCATACAGCCTATTCAAACTCAGTTAATAGGATTTTTTATTGACGGTCTAGCCTATGATTACTTGAAAATTAAAGTAATGCGTGACAATCCTGCAACATTGGCTGATGCAGTCAATATTGCCATGAATGAGCAAAACTTAAGGAGGAGGTTTGACCTGCGCAAAGGTCAACCAAATGAGACTTTTAATAAAAAAGTTGAACCCATGGAAGTAGACTATTATAGACCAGATAAAAGATGCTTTAACTGTCACAAAAAGGGACATCTGGCAGCCAGGTGCAAGGCTAAGCAGATAAACAGTGTCCAGAATGATAGACAGACTGACAGACGGTTTAGACTGCCGGGACAGTCCGACAGACCAAATAGACAAACTGACAAAAGGCAGGTAATTTGTTGGAAATGTGGCAAAAGAGGTCACTATAAAAGGGAATGTAGGGAGACAAGGCAATATAATGTTGCCGATAATCAGTCTAATAATCAGGAAAACTAAAACTCTCCTTTCATGAAGAAGCCAATGGAAGGGGAAACAAAATGCCAGTATACAAAATTGCATTAGCAGGTAATCCAAATTCTTGTATGATTAAAATAGGGAAAACTAATTTTAGAACACTTGTTGATTCAGGAGCAGAGGTGTCATTAATGCATCAAAGCGTTTTTCAAAATCTAAAAGACAAACCTCAATTAATTCGGAAAAAGGTGCACTTACAATCAGTAAATGGAAATTCTCTGAAAGTTATTGGTTGCACTGATATCAACTTTGAGATGAGAGGATTAAAGATGTCTCAAAGATTTTATATTGTAAAAGATTTGAATAGAAATTTTATTTTAGGTAGGGATTGGTTAACAGAAAATGGGGTTCGTTTATATTTTGATCTTGGTTGTTTAAGGGTAGGAAAAACATATGTACCCCTTGAAGAGGATATCCATATTGCTTCCATTGTTAGGCTTGCACGTACAGCCGTTTTAAAACCGCAGACAACAAATATTTGTTCTGGTAATATAAAATATATATCTGAACTAAAGGAAACCAAATTATATGAAATTTCATCAATCGAAAATGGTTATATTGGAACAGAACCAGGTCTGATGGTAGCAAATACTGTTGTTAAACCAAATAAACAAAGGAAGTTTCCTGTCATGATTGTAAACAATACTAACAGAACCCTTAAACTTAGAAAGGGCTGTGTTATTGGAAAAGCCGAATTGGTGTATGAGCAAAATATGGTTAGTGTTAAAGATAAAATACAAGCAACTAAAAGATGTACAAATCAAACAGATAATATCAGTGAAGTTAATGCACCTGATAAACATAAACCAACTATAACAAAATTACTTAAGAAAAATCAAGACTTATTTGCTGCAAACGATTCTGATTTGGGGCATACTGACACTGTAAAGATGAAAATAAATACTGGAGATAATTCTCCAATCAAATTAAGGCCCTATAGAACACCACTGAATAATAGAAAAATTGTTGATCAAGCAATTGATGAGATGATAGAGGCTAAGATCATTTCAAGATCTAAGTCCCCATGGAGCTTCCCAGTTGTAATTGTTGACAAAAAGGATGGTTCCAAAAGATTTTGTGTTGACTTTAGAAAACTAAACAAAATTACAAAATTAAACTCTTATCCACTCCCACTGATTGATGATATGCTTGCTTTATTAGGAAATGCTAAATATTTCACATCATTAGATTTAAAAAGTGGCTACTGGCAAGTGTTAATGGAGGAAGAGGACAAAGAAAAAACTGCTTTTGCTTGTCATAGGGGATTATTTGAATTTAATGTAATGCCTTTTGGTTTATCAAATGCACCAGCAGTATTTCAAGAGCTCATGTCAATTGTTCTACAAGATCTTGATAAATTTGTAGTTGCATATTTAGATGATATTTTGATTTATTCCTCATCCTTAAACGATCATTTAAGTCACATTCAGCAAGTCTTTGATCGATTGCGACAACATGGCCTTAAATTAAAGTTGAAAAAATGTCACTTCTTACAAGCTGAAACTAATTATTTAGGATTTATCATAAACCAGAATGGAATAAAACCTGATCCTAAGAAAGTAGAAGCAATAGCATCGGTGTCTGCGCCTACAAGTGTACGGGAAGTACGGGGTTTTATTGGTATGTGTAGTTATTACAGAAGATTTATTCCCAATTTCTCTGAAATAGCTAAACCTATAATAGCCTTAACCAAGAAGTATTCAAAATTTAAATGGACTGACGATTGTCAGAGAGCATTCAAATATTTAAAGGATAGTTTGACAGTGATACCTCATTTGGCATATCCAGATGTAAATAAGCCATATACGTTATACACAGATGCTAGTCAATCATGCATCGGTGCCTGTCTCACGCAGCCATGCTGTGAAGGAGAAGAGGTAATTCCTGGTATCAAGACAGAAAAACCGATTTATTATCTATCTCATAAGCTAAGTGATACTCAAACAAGATGGTCTACTATCGAAAAGGAGGCTTTTGCTATTCACTATGCTCTACAAAAACTTGATCACTTTTTGCATAATGCCGAATTTACAATCCGAACAGATCACAAGCCATTAAAATATATTTTAGAGGCTCCAATGCAAAACAAAAAGATCCAACTTTGGGCTCTTGGTTTATCTGGTTATAACTGCAAAGTGGAATATATATCTGGACCAGAAAACACTTGTGCTGATTTACTTTCTAGACTTCCAGATGATCAGAAAAACTCAAAGTCAGAGACTGACAATGAGCCCGACATAAATGACAATATTTATGAAATAAATGTTTTCAATTCAAATAGATTTGATACCAGAGAATATGCCAGTTGCTCTGTGGCAGATGAAAATCACAAAGGAAAACCAAGTGTCGATATTCCAGATTTGAATATCACTGTTGAGCAAGATAACGATGAAGAAATAGTAGAAATAAAGACAAATTTGTCTAATGGTAAATCAACCAAAGGGACAGAAAAGAACTATATTGTCATTGACCAGGTACTATATTACATTTCCAACCCGAATGATGAACCCACTTTGAGATTATATATCCCTGAGCACTTAAGGGATAGGGTTGTGAAACAGTACCATGATGACAATGGACATATGGGCATTGATAAGACCTTTGATGCCATCCGTCAAAAGTATTTTTGGCCAAATCTATATAAAAACCTCTATGAATACATATCAAGTTGTGTCACATGTCAAACACGTAGTATGAAGAAAATAAAACCAAGTTTACAAGAAACAGATATTCCACCTTATCCATTTGCAAAAATAGGATTAGATCTGTCAGGGCCGTACCCTACAACAATGTCAGGAAACAAATACATTATTGGTTTCATTGATCTATATAGTGGTTGGCCTGAAGCTTTTGCTGTACCAGATAAAAGTGCAGAGAACATAGCACATTTGATAATTGAAGAAATCTTTCCTAGGTTTGGGGCTCCTTTACAGATCATATCAGATAACGGCACTGAAAATGTAAATAAAACTGTAAAACAGGTCCTTGAAGCATTAAATATACATCATGTAACAACTTCATTTTATCATCCACAAGGAAATGCTAAAATCGAAAGATTTCATAGAACTTTACATGACATATTAGCTAAGAAATTGAAAGATAACACAAATACTTGGGACATGTATCTCAATCAAACCTTAGCTGCCATTCGCTTTAATATCAATGAGTCATCCCACTTTAGTCCATTCTTCCTGTTGTACAACAGAGATGTGGTGTTACCCATTGATAATCTTCTAAAACCACGTAAAAAGTACCATGGCGAGGAAATGCATAAAATAGCACTTGAACAACAACATAAAGCATTCACATTAGTTCACCGAAATCTAAAACAGGCAAAGAAAAGGCAAGCAAAATATGCTGACAGAGGTAGTAAAGATATTAAATTTGAAGTAGGGGATCCTGTTTATTACAAAAACCATTCAAAGAAAAGTAAACTTGACAATAATTGGAAACCATACTACCGTGTTATCAAAATCCAGTCCCCAACATCATGTGTGATACGAAATCAACTTGATGGAACAATTGTAAAAGTTCATGTGGAACACTTAAGAAAAGCAAATTTAGATAATTGGGAAATTCCCAAGGATAACCTAGGTAAGCTATCTAGAAAAGCTACCTATGTTGTCCCACCAGAAAGTAGTAGTACAGACAGTGAAGATTCAGATGACACAGAATCAAAGAATGCCCTTGCAAAACTTGCAAGGAAATACAGAAAGGAAAATGACAATTCAGAGGAAGAGGATAATATACCTCTTATGGAATTATCCAAACGACTTAAACAAAAGAGGTTCTCTGAAACTGATGCAGAAGACGCTTCTGACACTGAATTAATGAAACAAGACATTCAGTCGCCTGAATCTCTGAGTGAGGTTTCGGATGATGCAATGTCTGTCAATGAAACAAGTTATAAGCCAAAACGACTTAAAGTAGGTCGAAGAAATAAAATGAAATTACTGTTGCGATCTATAGCTGGCATTTTATAAAGGCTTCATGGGTACCCATAGTATAAATAATGATAGGTGTATGTGTATATATATTTTCAGGACTAACGGTGACATAAGGAAATGTATTGTTCTATCTTGCTACTCCTCTTGGGCTGGACATATGCATTACATATGCATGAAAATGTCATATTTAACCAGGTTAATGAGATAGTATTGACAAAATCTAAGTGGCTTATGACCATAGTTGTTGACCTCGATTCATATCAGAACTTTCTAGACAAACTGTCGACTGACATCGACGACGCAAGCGCATTAGCTGAAATAGTAATTAAACGGTACACAAAAGATGGTCATGATAATTATAAAGCTACCTTTAAATCTCTTCACAATGAAGTGCTTGCATTAAAGACGACCTTTGACAGTATCATGGACAGTTATACTGATTTTAGATCCTTAAGGAATAAAAGATCTATTCTTCCGTTGGGAGGGGAAATTTTAAATTTTTTATTTGGCACTGTGTCTCAGGACCAGATTGATGTTATTCAAAGAAATATCAACCACCTTTCAGCTAATCAACAAAACATTGTTCATGTTCTAAAAGAAAGTATTTCACTTTTGAACTCTTCCAGAATGGAAATTGCTGTTAATAGACACTCAATTAATGACATTCTTTCCACGCTGTCAGATATTGATATTAAAATAAATAATGTTACTGAAGCCATTGAAAAGCGATTTGTTGAAATGGAAAATTTCATAAAAATGTATTTACAACTTGACCTGATAACTGAAGAACTAAAACAGGTAACTCAAAGAGCACTTTGGACACTGCAGCATCTAAAATTAAAATTGAACATGCTGTCAAGTGAAAGGCTTTCACCTTCGGTAATTGCTCCTGCAATGCTGAGGAAAATTCTTCTTGAAATAGAAAACAAGTTGCCACGGTCATTAAGGTTGCCAGATAATCCAAATAAAACCTTATGGAAATATTACAAGTATTTGACTTGCAGTACAATAGTTAGGGATAAACAGATACTCATTGTAGTGTCAATCCCATTATTGGACTTGAGCAGTACATATGAAGTTTTTAATGTTCATAACTTACCGCTTCCTTTTATGAACCAAACAAAGGGAGTAATCCAATCGACAGAGATGACTGCACAGCTTGAAATAGAAGCTAATTCTATTGCTTTTAATGTTGAAAGAACAAAGTACATTTTACTTGATAAGTTTGAGACTCACCACTGCTCTAATCCTTGGCTAAACTATTGTCAAATTCAGAGTCCAATATACCCTGTTAGTCTAAATAGACTATGTGTGGTCTCGCTATTTTTGAAACATGATACTAACATAAAACAATACTGTAGAACTAAAGTTCATTTCAGGTCACATCTCCCTGTCGCGGAATTTATTGGTCATGGGAAATGGGCTGTAGCCACAAGCAAACTTCTTAAATTCTCCATCGTATGTCAAAATACTAGCAAAAGTATGTCAAAAATACAAATAGAACCTCCTCTTGGTATTATATATTTGAATACATTCTGTTTAGCCGCAAATAGGCATCTCTCACTAACTTCACCTTTCGATGGAAGGAGTCAATACTATATACATGATAAATTTCTTGACCTGATTGGATCACATGTTAATGTGTCTGGATTGCATCTCTGGGAGCCCTTTCATAACTCTCTTTCAAATATTACAAAGATTAACATCCCTAAGGAACTTGAGGAAATAAAATACATGCCTATGAATAGGCTTATTCAAAGGCTGCAATCAGTAAATATGGTTCCAACTGAGAGCAAAGGGTGGTCAACTTGGGTCTATCTATTTATTGGAGTCATCAGTGTTATAATCTTTGGAATAATAATAGTTATTTATCATAAATATTCTGATCAAATCAAAACGTACTGGTTAGCCATTGGAGGTGGTAACGAAGGGAAGAACACGAAACGATCTTCACCCAGTTCCTGTGAGTTGGCGGTGGAAGAATCCACAAGTATGAATAGTATTAATCGGAAGGTTTATCCGACGCCAAAGAAAAAAGAAGAACATACAACTACAGAAGAAAGAACACATACAATAGACATTTTAAGTATAAAATAGAAAAAAAACGTGAATAATAAAGACTAGAAACTGTTGTTTTTATTGTATATAGAGTTTGTCACTATAAGTGTGTATTTTTGTGTTTGTTTATTGGTGTTATGTAAATTTATTCATGTTCCTAGATTAGTTTGATTACACTGATTGAGTTTAAATTAAATCAATTAAAATTAGCATAAAACCAGGCAATTTAGAATAATTACTTAATTTAATTTAATGATAATTTGGGACATTAATACAATATAAGAGAATACTTATAAAAAAGCTTAGCAGTTTCAAAAAGCATTTTGACTAGTAGTGTAATATTATTAAAGAAGGAAAAAAAAAAAAAAAAAAAAAAAAACATGGAGGAAATTATATGCAGTGAAATAAAGAAAAATATTGTAGAAGTGTCAAATAGATCTAGTGACAGAGAACATAGATGTCCAACAGGGAAATTTTGCATAATCGCGTTAATAAGACATTTTGATAGAGCCTATAGGGATTTATTCGATAAAACAAGACAGCCAAACTTAGAGCCTTTATTTTTCGGACTATTGTATTGTTATTTCAGAAACCAGGGAATGTCCCATGAAAATTCGTTAAAAGAATCTAATGTTGCAGAGCTAAATAATAAAATGGGAAAAATTGGGACATATTTAAGGACATTCCAGAAACTTTGGAATGAATTTATTGAGGGGGCGAAAAAACTGTCATTAGGAAAGTCAGCCAGTAATCCAATAATTATAGAGGACAGCGATGACAGTGACTATAATGAGTCCGATATGGAGGATACCACTGGCGGGGTTAGAATTTAAGTTGAATGATAATTGTTATTAAAGGTAAATATTACTCTATTATTTCCTCCATGGTAGCATGTGTAGTATCATGTGTAGTTATGTAATTTTGTGCCATATGCTGCTGCTGTTCATTGTATTTTACATTTAGGTTTTGCTAGAATCTTTTAGAATTTTAGCTTATAGTTAAAATTCTTAAGGATGGAAGCAGTGTAGCAAAACATGAGCAGCATAAGGTCCAAAATCTTAAGAAACTAGGGCAACTTGCACCTACAATTAATCAATTGATTAGAAATGTAAGTTAATACTTTGTTTACTTCCAAGTCACGTTTCTAATAATTTCACTAATTTATTTTATCAAAAACTAATTAAGTTGTTTACTTTTAAGTTACATTTACAAATTAAAAAGAGATTAAATAATTATTTTGTTTATACTAAAGTCATGTTCTATGAAATTACTTGATTAACATCAAACAGGAATTGATGAAAGGGTGTGTTTTAATTTCACAGTAATTGATTTTTAATAGTTTTTGGGTGGGTTTTAATTTCACAGTAATTAACTTTTAATACATTTTGGGTGTGTTTTAATTAACTCATTTACATAGTGGGTTATTCGGTTAAGTGGGTGACCAACCTTGTGAGTCATGGAACACTATATAAGCAGGTTGCTCTAGGTTCAAGTGGGTAGTTCTTTAGTACTTCTTTGATAGATGTTTAGAAGTTTTGTCGAAAACAATAAAATATACAAACATTAAACTACTCCAAACTTTGGAAAACGTTTTGTCTTTCCTTTTATATTATACCCCTTAATGTTATATTTGGCAGACAGTGTAGACCCAGATCAGATGGCACAAAATG